>JAQFYU010001252.1:0-15674 GCA_034694905.1 Ceratophysella granulata | reverse complement strand
GAAATTGTCTGGCCACGTGCTCTGCAGTAGATTTGCCAAGAATTCCCAAAGATGTACCGGATTCCGTACAAGGTAAGAGAGCATGGTCGTTTAGACCATTTACAGATTTACAGAGACATGTTACCTAATCGAGCTGAAGTCACGTTTACGATTTTTATATGAAACGAGTTTAGCCTGTTGAGGGTTTGACAATAATTTGCGGGATTTGTGACACATTTGACATTTATCTGATCAGGGATTTATGTATTTATGCGGAGGGCTGTAGCACTGAATTTTTTTTTGCATCATTTCGAAATGGGAGTCTTAAATTTAGGTTTTATTTAAAATATTAACCGAGAGAATGTGCTTCAGCACAACGTTTCAGGTTTTCATTGTCGCATTAAATGTTTTGTGTTGAATGCAAACATATTAATACTTCGTTGATGAATGTTGTGCTAAATTTAAGGTAGGCCATTATAACTTAACTTATAATTTTTTATTCAATTTTACCTAAATTTCCCTTCATTTCCCGAAAACTAGCGTTGTTCATACCAGTCCGTCCTATATGTCAAGCTTATGCTCATTTTTTTACTTTTTGAAATTGAAATTAGCCTTAAAAAGGTTAAAAATATGAAAAAAAACTGTAGGTTCAGTATCTATAAATCGATATATTTTCAAATGTGCCATTGTTTTGACTTAAAAAGAAACCATTAAAAAGTAGCCTTGCTTATTGAAACACAACCTTATTTGAAGAACCGCGCTCGTTTTCGTAAGAAATACTCGCAAGCTCCAATAAAGCAAGGTCACCCTTACAGTTAGAATGGGCCCGATGGTGGCCTCAGCAGCGATTAACACTCTCCTCTTAAAAATAACATTACATGCATATAGGGTAGGAACTACGCCAACTTGCCGTATTTTTGTCCAAGTGGTCGTCACCTGGTTAACAAATTTGAAAACAACTCGTGGGTTCATTATGAATTACCTTATTTTCAAATTGGAGCAATTCTTGTACCCACCCTGTATTTTAACTATTTAATCAAGTTTATTTTTTAATTTTAATTATTTGATTCATTAATATCAAATATGCAAAACTGGGGAATTACATTGAAAGTATCTGAGTTAGACAACTTTAATGGATGCTGTGTTGTGATTTGTGATTTGTGGTGATATTCGCTCTCGGTATTAACTTGAAAATTGAATGGCAATTTTGGGTTTAGATGCCGAAAATGAATATATTTTGAAATTGTCCATGACTAAAAATTTAATATGAAGTTTCTGAAACATTCTGTATCGAAACTTTAATTATTCCAAGTCAAAGTCCTCATAAAAATACAGATACAACAAGCACTACGTGAAAACATTTTTAAATTTATAAATCAACTTTGTATTTTGTTGGTTTGTCTGACTAACCGTAAATCGTCGTACAAGTATGAATAAATCTTATTTATCAGATTAAGCTGCACAATTTCAAAATATATAGAAAATCCGATGGTGGTCAATCCTAACTGTTTTTAAATCTAAATCAATATTTTGAAGGCTTACCCAACTACAATTTAGAATGAGTGCAGCAGTTGCTAAACTATTTTTTTTTAACCGATTTAAAGCATTTGACGAATGTAGAACGAGTTTCGAACGACGCATCAATTGATTCGATTTGCTATGGTCATCGAAACTTGAGCCTAGTCCAAAGTCGTATTTTTCAATTACAGTTGTTGATACTAACTATTTGTGCTCGTCAGACTGAAAGAATTGAATCAATGAATTTTCATAAGAGAATAGCCCACGGTATTGTCCTCCCCTGCATACGACATAATGGAAGTAGTGAGTGATACACGTATAGTTCCATTATTTACAGCTTACGGTAAAAATAAAGGACGCGCACGACTTGAGTAAATCCGCTATGCGGAAGAAAACTCGGCCACCTTCGTATTTCACATTCCCAATTTTCCATTGACCGAACCCTCCTCCCAGAAAATGTATTTATCCATCGTGAAATGGGCACTTAAATTTAATATGCATGCTCAGCCTAATCTAATGCTTGTTCTTAGCTCAGGTCTGGATGGGATTCTTCTATTCTAATTTGTAATTGCAGAGAGATGAGCGGCACGCCTCACTGGTTCGTAAATCATGGTCATGTTACAAATTAGAAACGAAAAAAATGCAAGATACGTATTCGTTGTGTGGGGCTTTTTGTTTCCGCTTTGGATGCGTTAGTTTCAAGTTATGTTATGCTGATTAGGTAGGAGCATGAATCATCGTCCTAATTTTATTTCAACCTCAACTGTGCAAATTGCGTATAATTTGCGTCTGGGTCGTGAAAACTTGGGACACAGCTCATGTGTATTTTTTGGCTTACTTTACACGAATGCTGATGGGATCATTGAAATTTTGACGAAAATCAAGATTGTAGCAAATCCGATTATTTAAATTAAAATTTGTTGTCCGAATTTTCACTTTGCCTTCTTGTACGTATTCCAATAATTTTGTCGTTTTGAATTTTGAATTCGGACAACTCTTGGCTTCAGATTTTAAAGTTTAAAAAATCTCCATCTTCAATTTTATAAAAATGAATTTTGAGCAGCAAGACTGTTTCAAATAATACATTTTGAAGAGAAACTTTTTTTTAACTTGCTGCTACTTTTGAAATTTTTAAAAGTACAACCGATTCCAAGATGGCGTCTTTTTATTTACCAAAAATTCATATCCAGATCCGGATGCTCGTGTCTCGTTCCGCAAGTTTGACTTATCAATAAAGTAGCATACAGCAAAACTTTTAATTAAAATTACAAGTAATTAAGAGCCGCAAAGTTCACTTCTAATTACTAGTAATTAAATTACACAATTTGCCGTGAAATTTGGAGTTAAAAGTTAAATTATGTAATTTCAAATTACCAATTACAAATTACAAATTTGGTCTCAGTTACATACAAGTTACAATTTAATATATAAATGTTTAATATTGGAACATGTTTGCTGGTGCAATAGTTGGCTAGTGCAAGTCTGTTAGTTTAGTTGCTAAAATTAGTGCCTTAACAATAAATGCAAAAAATCGTAATTTGAGACTAAAACGCTCTAAATTACAGATTATAAATTACTCTCCTTAAATCAAATTACAATTTCAAATTTCTAATTAGATTTGGGGTCCAAATTACGAAATTTAGAGCACACGTCTCGTAACTTGGGTAACTAAGGTCATACGCGACCCCATAAGCTGTGTGTAATTTCTTTACCCTTTCACATGCTATGCATATTGTTATACAGCGGGTGGTCCTGAATCCTGACTAATATGCTTGCATATTCCAAAAGTAATGCAAAATATCTATTTATAATCCGGGATGTGTGTGACATAAGCCATTCTGCGTAATGTAATGTCATCCCCATACATTTTCTGCTTAATTGAAGGCATTTGAAGCTTGTTCAGATGCCAGATGTCATTGCCAATTTGGAATGTCTCAAATTGAAACAATAGCCATAAACAGTGAGGTGCTCTTCCTAAGGCGTCGGTCTTTGGACAACAAGTTGAAAGTTGAATGGAATCTTATCAAACGTCATCAGAGAGGAGAGGCTAGGTCGAATTACCAAATACCTTCATGCCTTGTATAGTTTCTTACATGAATGCACAATGCATATATGTATTGTATATGGTAGCCGGGCCCAGGTATCAAATATGGATTACATCGTATTAATGAACTTGTCATGCAATATGTCGTAGTTTTAAAAAAAATATTAGTTTATTGCCTTATATCTAATGTTAGGGTCAAAAATTTGAATTAGTTTAAAATTTAGCCATTTACACGCAATTAGCAATTTGTAGCACAAAAATTACATTAAACATTTACTAATTTGTAACGTACACGCTCCATGGCTTCGACAAAATCTCAATTTCTCACTCTGTTAAGTCATAGCCCTAAATTGTTTGTTAAGCTTGTACCAAAATTGTATAAGGAGCGTGAAATCCCATTCAGGTTCAGCCCACGCTGTTCCTTGCCGCACAAGTACATAAACGATTTAGATTTGAGTACGAATTACGAGATACACTAAAGTCAAGTCAGTTAAAAGGATCCAAATCCAACAGGTTGTTGTGTGCATTGTAATTTGATAGAGGATGGTGTATATGCTATAGCCCATAGCTTCTGCATGTTGGAATTTTTGCTTGTTTGTAGGGAAATAAATGAGAATACCTTGAACCAACAATACAATGGTCTTGAAGTCCTGCTGAAGTTCTTCAAGTGTATAGATAGAACCATATTTAGGTAAGGAAAAATAAGTATAAAGGCCTTAGGGAAATATCGCTGAGCTGGTCTGCCTTGCTGGTCTTTGGGGAGAATCTTGAGCGTGGTCAGAATTTAAGGTGATTCAGGTTTTATTTTGCTGTAGTTTTAAACAATGGTTAACATTAAATAATAAATACAATAGACTGCAATTTGTTTTGTTTTTATTTTAAAAAAAGGGTTGAACAAGGCCCGATTTGCACGTTTCTTAAGAAGTGTTTCATTTTACAGTCTGATTTAAATCACCGCGCTCGTTGTCGCAGGAAATATACTCTCAAGCTCCAACAAAGCAATGTCACCCTTATTTTACAGTTAGAATGGGCCCGATAATGGCCTCAGCAGCGATTTACATTTTCTTCTTAATATTCGCCAACTTGCCGTATTTCTTACTCCAAGTTATCCGTCACCTGCTGGAAGTGAACTAGTGTTCGACAACAAAGAAGCACCTTTTTGTCTATTACTGGTGATATTTAACTGCTTTTTCAAGTTTTGATAAACGACTTTAAAGTTTAAATCATTTCAAAGAAATTAGAAGTTTGTTTGCAGGCATGCCGGTACTTCTTCATTTGGTATGTAACAAAGTATGGCTGTTGCTAGGACCATTCTTCCGTGTGAACGTGTAGTACATGGTGCTAATAATAATGCTTTTTTAATATTTGTTTTATATTTTTTCTTCCCAAATTATCGCCGTTACTTGGATTTTTAATTACCGCGATAATTTTGTAGCTTCAAAAACTTCAAAAACAACTACATCCGCATCCGCATCCGGTTTGAAAAATCAGGATGAACAATAATAAAAAAATCTAAATTTCTTCCCAAATTATCTTCGTTGCTAGGATACATTCTTAGATGTCTACGATACTTAAATGTCAACTTGACAGGGTTTTATTCTGACGTTATATTTGAAAATTTTTGAAAAACATGCTTTGTAAAATGTAATAATCATAAGTGTCAAGTAAATTTATATAAAATCAGTGCAATTTTTTCAAAAAAATCCACATTAAAATAAATTAAATTCATTAAAATCATAAATTGATTTAAAAATCACTCTTTAAATCTTCGAGAAGCTGTGTGTATTCTATATTCTGTCTGTCACACAACTTTTGTCAACACAGCTGCCTGTTAATGCCCTGGCAACATTATCCTACACAATTCAATTTATTCTAATTCTGGATTCCAAATCTTTTATATGTTGACGTCATCTCTGTTAGAGACTACCTTGTGGAAGTACAATGCTCTACTGTCATACCAACATAGTAATACACACAATGTTAATTAATATTTTCAACATGATATTTACAGGCTTCAAAAAATATGTTGATGTGTGAAAGAGATGACTGAACTGTAAAGTACGCTACTGTACCGATTCTATGTGAAACCCGACAAATTATGTAAATTCACAACTTAGTTGTGACTTAGTTGGGCAACTAGTATGAAAATATTTGAGAGGTCATTTTCTAAGTTACATCTTAAACAAATCTTTGTATTTCTTGCTGAACGCTGAAGTAAATTCAGATCAATTCAAAAATATTGAACGGCCGTTCACAATTCCCTAAAATTCCAACCCTGCTCAACTACATTGCATGTAAATTCTGAAATGTAACCTAAACCAATGCAGAAAAGACTTGAAATCCTAAGCCCAGCAAAAACTTCAGAGGTAGACGATGATGGTCGAGTTCTGCCAGATAGCCACACACTTTCACTTCTTGGCTGAGTCGAGATGGAAGGATAAAGGATTTAGTTACTTAAACCCCTTTAGCTGGGCTGAGCTTGGAACAAGTCAACAAGTCCGGCCTTTGACAAATCCAAAAAAAATCTCAATTCTGACTTTTAAAAATTAATTTTTATTCTACGGACATAATGGTTGAAATTGTGTTATCCGCCTCCAAATCCGTAATTGAAGTGAATCCGCGTGGAAGTTGGAATATTAGTAGCTTCAGTTCCAACTATCCATCAATTCATAATTACTCCAATTGTAGTAGTGAGGGTGATGGAGCCTACTTCAGCTACAGTGAGAGTAATACGAGTAGTTCGGCTATTGACCTTCCGACCTGGACCAGTTACTGTAGAACAAAGTGTTTTCTGCTCAATGGAACAAATGCTGATAGAAAAAGAGTCAAAAGTCAGAATAGGATTTGGAAAGGAAGTGAAACTAAGACTGATTTGGAAGAGGAACAGGAAGTGTCTGCATTTCTTAAGGAAATTCCATGTAAGTTGAACAGATCCATTTCAATCCGCTGTCACGCTCTTCATTTCAATTGAGACAAGACTGGGTTTTACTGGGATGAGATAATGGGATTTGGGAAACAAAGGGATGCCAGATGTCGGATGACAGTGTTTTAATTACGCTTCAATGTTTGCATAGATTTTGAATTTGGAGGTACTTCAGCTCACTTAAAATGAAACTGAAATTGGCCGATTCGATTTCGTCAATTTTTCTAACAATAATCGATGATGTGGCATTAATCGTTATTTTTTGTTGATTTATTTGATACTAATTGCATGCTTCTTTTTGCACGGATGAATATTGACCATCGCTTGAATGTCGGCGAACCAATGTCCTCTAACACCAAATTTCCGAATTTTATTTGCATATTTTAGCATATTTCAAGTATTTTTTTTTGCATATTGTTCAATTTTCAAGGTTTTCGGTTAAGTAGGTAGTGCATAGTTTGATGGTTTTCAGTTCTAAAATGGTTAAAGCTTCCTATATTTCATGCAAAATACTGAAATACATGCGACATTTTTTTTGCATACGACAAATTTTACTGCATAAAATGGCAAAAGACTGCATATTTTAGTACATAGGTATTTTTTGCATACAACATATTTTACTGCATAAATGGCAAAAGACTGCATATTTTAGTGCATAGATATTTTTGCATATAACATATTTTACTGCATAAAATGACAAAATACTGCATATTTTAGTGCATTGGTATTTTTTGCACACAACATATTTTACTGCATAAAATGGCAGAAGACTGCATATTTTAGTACATAAGTATTTTTTGCATACAACATATTTTACTGCATAAATGGCAAAAGACTGCATATTTTAGTGCATAGGTATTTTTGCATACAAAATATTTTACTGCATAAAATGGCAAAATACTGCATATTTTAGTGCAGAGGTATTTTTTGCATAAAATGGCAGAAGACTGCAAATTTTAATGCATAGGTATTTTTTGCATACGGCAAATTTTACTGTAATAAAACGGCGAAAAGACTGCATTTTTAAGTGTATGCATGTTTCAATACGACATTTTACTGCATCATTTCAGTGCATATTTTTTACATACGACATATTTTACTGCATAAAACGGCAAAAGGTTTTAGTTGCATATTTTGACGCATTGTATTTGCACAAAACCGTATCCTAAATCCAGTGAAAACTGAAGTTAACGACCAATGATGGGCACAGTACTTGATTTTGAAATTCAGCAGCTGGATTTTGACGAATTTCGAAAACACATGATTATTGAATTTGAAAATCTCGATTTCCATATATATTATTTTTTTTACATGCATGAACATCGCAATTTCAAAACATTTAATTTCAATACTTTGAATTTTGAGATTTTTCCTTTTCAGAAATGTGATTCTGATTTTGTAATTTGTCAAACATTGACCATTGATTTCCGCCAAATGATTTTACCCATCTCTAATCTATGTATTGATATATTTTAATTGAATTGGTATTTCTGGAATTCTTTGTTCGAGCTCACTATTTGAAGTTGCTTAATTTAGAACATAAGCACACAGATTTTTAACTTTATTGATATCCAACACTAATTTGGCATTATTTCATGAGAAATTTTAAAATGAAATTAGTCGTATGTGGTATGTAGTACATAGCATAGCCCTTTACTGGCAGCTTTACGTATGTAGCAAGAAGCAAGAATGGAAACTACAAAACTAGTGTTTTTGTCTTATAAAATTATTAGTCAATACTTTTAAAAATAGTAATGGCCTTATGAAATCATATATATCATATCGATAGCTCACCACATTTCACTTGAATCAAGAATTTAATTACTGTACGTATAGCTGATTCTCACGAATCGTCTAGCGTGCTTCTTCATGGATGTTCCGTGTTTGGCTCATTGTTTAATTCTGTTGGTTTTGGTTAGTTTTACCTAGAATGGAGTCTATTTGAAATGGTTATTTTAGGTTTGGATGAATGGGAATGGATGAGATCCGGGTTTACATAATGCAGAGAGTGATGGTGTAATTAATTGAGTTCTGCACAAGTCTATTCAGACAGCAGAATAGGCTGAGTTTCATGCATTAAGGATTAACATTATATTATTCTATGTGGTCTGGATCCTATTTATCAGCTCCATAGTCGAGATCATTTCCTTGAACAAGACCACTTCTTTTTTGTTGAACTTTTAATGTATTCATGGATATTGTTTTGGACTATGGAAGACACATACTCGTATGTTTCAAGGGAATGTAAATGCAGAGTCATCCCAATAATGCTGAGGAGCTGCAAACAAATAATGTGCATAATATTGACATGCCACGGCTTCAGCGTGACTTGAACTTGGAGTATTCATTTTATTGTTCTTCGATATTCGCCGAATTCTGTATATTTGAAGGTTGATCAGGCCAAGGTTACAGTTTTATTAGTATTAGGTGATTTGGATAATTGGTTTTAAGTAAAGAAACCGGATTTCGGATCATAAAAAGCCCTTAATTAGTCAAACCGCCGCACAGATTAGAATTTAATTACCTGAAAATATTTCCATATGAATTTCTACTACCGATTCGTACCACTCACATTCCTGGGTTTCAGTTTCAAGCCATGTTTTGATATTTTATTACGCTTATAAATAAAACTTGATTTTCGAACAAACAAGCCCTAATAAGATTTCGATAACCTAGTAATTCGAGCAAACCCCATTATTCGAACCAAAACCTATTATACTAGGAAAATAGCTAGATGCTCAAACAATATTCATAATATTCAAGAAAAAGATGATAATATTCTAAACCTCCATATTTCGAACCATAATTGTCCAACACCTTAGGCAAACTAACCTATTATTCGATCAATCCCCGTATTTCGAACAATACATCTTATATGTTCCAATAAAAAGTAAATGTAACCTGTTATTCGAGTAGAACTAAATTCATAATATTCGAACAATGTGCCTTTGTTTTAGATACTAAACCCGGTATTCGAATACAATAACCTTATATTCAGACGGAGCCCCCATTATTCGAAGTAAATCCCAAATAATCTGGTCAAAGAATCTGGTATTACAATTAGAATATATAATTCCTGTAATTCAAAACAGATACCTCGGAAACCTCTTCGCTTCGCGAAGCATTAACATTTCAAACATCAATCTGAATATTAAAGTCGAATAAAGCGGATACTGAAATATAATCCCCATCAATCTAACCTAATATCTTTTATTTGAAATCCGGAATGGTTACATTTAAAAGTCGGTCGAGTCTATATTTAGCTATACATACACTCTGTTGTTGTCGAGCTTTGTAGCTTTATTAACCAAATCGAAATTTGTAATAATTTTAGATAAAGGTTTACTGCCATTGAATTTCATATTGTGCAATGCAAATTGAAACAAGTAATTAAGAAACAAGGTGGATCACAAGATGATGGCTGTAGTTTTATGCTAGCTTAACGTGAGGCAATTAGCAGCAATTATATACAGAATTTCGGCTTGAGTCAACATGCAACAAGTTCCTTGATCTGCTTCGCATTTGCAAACAAGTTATGTACGTTCACGTACAAGTAAGCTTGTTGACCTTCCACTCAACATTTTGGGCATTTCCCTAATTAATCCCGTTACTTGGTTCGGGTTACCACCCTCTGCTTCAATATTCGAATAGCTGCAGCCTGTGACAATATTGAAAGTTGCAATTACGCTAAAATGTCAACCCATAGCAGAATCATTCTATTTTCTGTGCTTTCTGGGGCTTAACCACATTATTTAACCAAGTCTATTGTTACTTGGTTCCCGCAGGTTTCTTAGATAGCCAAGCCACAGCAGCTTAGCTGCCAGCGCAGCGTCCACATCCAATTTTGTGTTGTCTATAAGTTGAATTTCCTTGTACAATACCAGATATCAATTTTAAATGTGAATTGAATTACTGATCATTATCATTACAGTTTCCTATTCCTGGTATTTTTAAACGAAATTGAGCATTTAGCTAATTATATGCATTTGAATAAAGTGAAGGGTTTAAATGCGGAAAGCTCAGGCTATTTAGTTTAATTTAAATCAACAAACTTGGTAAAAACGCCAATTTGCGGACATCATTGCAGTTTCCATTTGTTACAGTAATTGGCAGTTGCAAGATTGGTAATTGGGCGAAATGGTAAATGGTCATAATATTCTTTTTTGCAAGAATCAGGATGACGTAATGAGTTTGAGCACTGAGCATTAGGGAACGATTTAAGTCCTTGTGTATATTACCAAGTTGAGATTCACAGGAACTGTTGAAAGCTTTGTCTCAACAATTGGCCATTTCTGGCTACACACTATGCACATGTACAGGGTGGTTACCATAATTGTTTCCCCGTTTTCAAGAATGTTAAATTCGGCACCGGACGCCCAAGAGCCTTACCGACTTGCTTCATAGAAAATATAACCGATTGAAGGAGTTTATGAATTTTTGTAAATTTTTTTTTGAAGGCGATTAAAGATAATTTTGGAATTTCAAAAGAACCGATTGAAGGAGTTTATGAATTTTTGCAAATTTTTAAAAAGCGATTAAAGATAATTTTCGCTGTTTCAAAAAACACTTCAAATATTAAGCGCAAAAATTAAAAACCTACTGCATGCATTCCAATTTTTCGCAAATTTTGCAATTAATCCTCAAAAACCGACTTTCATCAGCTTCTAAAATTTATAATTAATTATAATAAAAATTAAAGCGTAATTACATGGCTCTCAGTTGCATTACTCGACCTGCAAATTTTTGCAAGTGACATTTATCGAATTCACCCTGTACTGCACAAATCATACATACTACCTGTTACGCGTCATTCTACCCACAGCACACCATATTCATGTTATATGCTATTATATTGCACTGAGCTGTTATTGTTGCCAGTTACCACCGCAGAGGGATGAATGCTTGCCAAAGACATACTACAAACATAGATAAGCATAAAGCATACTTGAGACTGTTCCCACATAATGATTTAAGCTACAGATTATGCACCCTTTATGGACTTGCAGGAAGCCTTGCTAGTTTTTTGTGCTGGTTATGATGACACTTGAGTGCATTTTGCAATGATTACCGTATGTACTATGTGTATGAAGGATTGAAGGACGGAATTTGAGATTTGGAGTGTGGGAAGATTAAGTTTAGCAAACGTCTCGTAAGTGCAAGTACCAAACTGTCTATTTTTGTATAGATTGAAACTTCGAATTGAATATTTAGTTCACTGGAACTGAAACACATTCGAATGTACGCAATATGCACATTCCGAATATATAAGCTGGCTTTTAAAATTATTGAAATACATATGTATGAAATTTAATTAATTTTTATTGGAAACGTTAAATCTATGTATAACTTTCTATTATTGTCGTTGATAGGATCCTTCGTCCATGTCAACATAATATTGTTAATTGTTTTCACCGAAAATTCGGAGAATGCAGTAGCCTTAATAATTACATCATCGGTTTTTAAAAAATAACATTTTGAAGGTGAAACACATGAAGAACTGTTATATATTTTACAAAATTGAATAGACGGTCATTAAATAATGTATTAGTCCGGCGCCCGTGGTCACATGAAATTATTTTTATTTGCGCACGAGTTACACTACACTATGGTTTTCTGACACATGTGAAGGCTTAGACGTTATGGCCAGTAAAAATGTAATTCAAGGACCAAAAAATTAAACCTATTAAGATAAGAAATACGAAGCGTATTTCGGAAATGTCAGCAACCAACACTGAAAAATGAATTTCCTAAATATCCCAGAATAATTTACTGAAGATGTGTTCTATGTACTTTGTTCACAGATGAAGACAATCGAGACGGTGAAGGGAGCCCAACCCTTCACGAGTCCTTGTACTCCGAACCCATTTATGGCGGAGCGGCATCGAGCACCGGGTCAAGTAGCTACTGGACACCTACGCCCTCACTCTACGGCGGAAGTATGGGTACGTCGAAAACGCTTACCACGCCTGACCCTTGCCCGAAAATACTGCTGAACAACAATGCAAATCAAGTGGGATTGCCCAGGCCACGTGCAATGAGCAGCATTGACCTTCAGCAGGGCTCAGCATCTTCCAACTATGGCATGAGACCTGAACTCCCACCCTTACCCGCCAACCCTTCTAAATTCTCATCAATTGCCAAATCAGCTGGGAAACGAATTGCTAAGAAGCTTCAGTACATTCGACGTTCCAGTCTTGACCATTTCGAAGTTCTTTCCAGTACTTTTGTTCCGAGTCGGGGTTCATCAACGTCACTTAGTTTGAGTAGTCGGAGTGGTACGCCAGTGGGTGGGTCCAGGAACGGTCATGCACCCTTGTCTCTGCCGACTGAGCCGGCTGCTCCTATGACAAGGTAGGTAATTGATTTTAAATTGAACCAGTGGATCACAGATCAGAGATGTCAGGAAAAAATTATTCTCAACTCATCGCCACATTTCAAATTATTAAAAATCTCCGTTTCCCAACTCGCTTAATTTTTAAATCCCTCAAATTTTCCTTGATTCTCAACTCCCACCATCTGACTCAAATACCAAAATATTCCTAGATTCTCAACTCAGCTCATCCCAATTTCATTAAATATTTGCTGATTCTCAACTTACTTCATCTCAAATTCATTTGATTCGCAGCTTACCTCATCTCAAATTACAAAACAAGCCTTAATTCTCAACTCTGCTCATCTCAAATTCTAAACAAATTCCTGATTCTCAACTCGCCTCATCTCAAATTCATATTTCTTGATTCTCAACTCGCCTCATCTCATTGAAAAATCTTGATTATCAACTTACCTTATCTCAAATTTTAAATGAATTCTCGCGATTCTCAACTCCGCTCTCAATTTCTATAAATATTCTCATCTCTGTTCTTATTTCCCAATTTTACTTGTCTTTGTATTTTCCTGCCTGGATTTGATTTTATTCTCAACTCACTCTAAATTCTCGATATTATCAACTCACTCTAAATTCTCGAGATTCTCAACTCCAGGCAGCTCTAAAAAACCAAGTGTCAACTCACTTCAAGTTTATCCATCCTCCAAAACTTCACTCGATTCTCAACTTACTTCTCAACCATCCAATATTTTACTCAATTATGAATTCTCAACCTGAAACTCACCCCATCTCATATTCTTAAAAATATGCCAAATTCTCATCTCCAACTTTTCTAGATTGTCATCTCGATTTTTTTTAGATCCATCTCCCGGCCTACCATTCCGCCTCCAGCCCCGCCTCCTCAAGTCCGATGTCAACCCACAGCACCATTGCCACCATTACCACCAGTACCAACTGCAACTATCAGTATTTGTCCACGGGAAGAGGAGTCGGCCTTTGGTGACGAAGACGAAGACTTTGACGATTCGGATTTCTATGAATCGGATTCAGAACTGATTCGAAACTTTGTTGCTGCGGTCCAACCAATATACTCAATGGAGGAAGAACCACTTTACCAATACTACAGTTACGGAATTTCCTCACAGGTGAAAACAAATATACAAATGCTGAAGGAATTAATTTATTTAAACTCGGTTGGTGATCTATTGCAGCCAGAAGATGACTACCAACCAGTAATTCCCAAGAACTTGGGCCTAACCCTGGACATGCTCGTACCGAGAATGGGCCAACGGACGCTCTGGTGTGAAATTCCAGAAGTACAAACTTCAGGGATTCTAACCATTTTGTCTGACAAGCAAAAACAACTTCAAGAAGCCATTTTTGAAATTTTATCCTCAGAAGTTTCATACCTCAAGTCTCTCGACGTTCTCATTACATTATTTTACCATAACCAAGAACTTATTCAACTTCTCAGTGAGGAAGATCGGGCAGCCCTGTTTGGAAATATCACATTTGGTAAGGAAACAGGGGGCTAACAATTAGCAATTTAACGTCCATGTCAATGATATCTAAATATTGAATTTTTCAGTTAAGGACTGTGCTCAAGCATTTCTAACCGAACTGCTAGCAAAGTGGGAGGAGTCTTGGTACATTCAGGAAGTTGGGAAGGTCATCAACAGTAATGCTGAGTCCCGATTTTCCGTGTACAAGGACTATTGTCGTAATAAGCCTTACCAGGATAAGACACTTCAGCGACTTCGGTAAACTATTGACATTTTTTAAAAAATGCACGTCAGGTCAAACTGCCATGAGGATGCTAAACTAAATCTTGGCTTTATATTATAATAGTCAAACGTCAGATGAGTTCGTTAACGTGGTAAAGTCAATCGAAGAAGATCCAAAATGTCAGCTACTCCGTATGGACTCTTTTCTAATGCTCCCGATGCAGCGGATCACTCGACTTCCGCTCCTAGTCAACGCCATTGTCACCCGAACCCAGTCAGTCAAGGAACGGAGCGAATGTGAAGAAGCACTCAAGAGCCTTACCAATGTAAGTTATGATCGATAATTTGACCCACACTTATTGGTTCTAATTTTATCCAAGTGATAAACTTTTAATTCAAAGTTCCATGTGACTTTACGTTTTCTCTTTATAGTATATTTGAATGGCTCTTTGTTCTTAGTTGGTTCTTGAATGTAACGAAGCAGCTCGAGAAAGTCAGGATGCTGAAGAGACGGCAGCAATTATTGAGAAGCTGGAATTTCCACGTACTCTCAAATCCATTTCGAGTCCAGGTCAATTTGTTCTCAAAGGGGACTTCATGAAGAATCCGTTTGACTCGGGTCGAGGTGGGAAGCTCAATTGGACCTTTCAGAAAAACAAACGAACCTTCTTCTGGCTCATTCTCTTCACCAACCAACTCTTCATTACCAAGAAACGAGGGTGAGTTAAATATAATTTTAGCAACTCAAGGTCAAGTGAATTTGACCTTGAGTGTATCTCGCAGGCTTAGGTTGATCTGGCATTGTTCCGAAATACTGGTCAGGGTCAAACATTCTGTGATCTGTGACTGCATGCGTACCAATTCAAAACGAAAATATATATCTGGTCAATATATAGTCAATATACAGTCTGGGTCAATCCTGAGGTCAATCGCATTAAATAAATTTGTTCAAATTCCAGAATTGAGAATTGCACATAGCATAAAAAGTATAACCCGCCAGAAAAATTGATATTAGGTTATGAACTACTATTTGGAGTATACGAAAATACGAATTCAAGAGATTTCAGAGTTGATGTCGCACTACTTCTGGTCAAGCCGGTGGCTGTTTGACTGCTGGCTGGATCTTGTCCTGTTGCTTCCCATGGCTCGGTCTGCAGTGAA
>JAQFYU010001251.1:0-15674 GCA_034694905.1 Ceratophysella granulata | reverse complement strand
AGAATGGATGCAGCTGATTGGTTCTTACAGTAGTTGCTGTACGCAGGACAAATCACAGCCAATCAGTACGTCGCTTCCGCTTCCGGGTCTCGGATACACTTCCGGGATGGTCGCTATTCTGTAATTATGCTCTTTGAACTGTCGTATTTTCGCTTCCAGGATTGGTTTGTACTTCCGGGATGGAAGCAGCTTATGAACTGTGGCCTGACCTTCAGTACTTCCGGGTGTACTTATACTTTTTTGTTAAGTTTGATTCCGATTTATACTGTTAGAGTTAATTGGCCTATATATGTATGTATGTATGTTAATTGGCCTATAACATAACTTCCTATCGTAGAAGCTCGGTTTGCCGACTTCTGAATAACAAAATAACAATCACTTTACAAGATCAATAGAGAATTGACTTCGACACTAATTTTAATTCGTTACTATTGTCGCCGAAATTCATATTATCTATGCTTCGATTTCCATCAAAGCAGTTAATTCAGAAAGCGTGAACTGATGTAAGGCTGCTGGAACCACAAATATAGATTTTGGCCTTGAAGAGCATCCTGATCCTGACCAAATCTTTTTATAAACTAACAGACTGGATGAGATCTGGTTTCCAATTCAAACTACATAGTGCTCGTAAGTTGCATTGTCAGTTCTATACTGTATACGACAAAAATCCTTTCAATCGACGTCCGTCCTATCACCGAGTCACAATAAACTGTCGCTGCAATGCCTCACCCGCGTCTCCGAATTCTAATTTCTGATAGTCTTCCGTTTTCCGGAGCACTTGCAGAGCTTGCACCGATGCAATCACTTCTTCAGCATTGGCAACAGTTGGTGCAATATTTAATGGCTGCTGTTGGTGGAATCCATCATGGTTGTAGCGGGTACATGCCAAAATAATCTGCTTGTCATGTTGCCAGATGTTGATGGAAAACCAAAATTCGTGTCTCTAGTGGTCACATGCGTTTTTCCAATTGTCGTACTGAATTTCTTTCATACATACTAGAAGTAAGCTGAACTGAATACTTCGAATCATTACCATATATTGTATTGTATCACGAAATAGCTACTGCTTATTAACTTTTTATTTCATCGTGATATTCCACCTTGCCTACACAATGCGCTTAACCCACGGACGTGTAGAGCCAGAGGTTTCTAACAGATTCACATTAGAAACCGAAAGAAGTGTCTTTTCGAATTACATGGATGCGTTGTTGGGTGATATACATAAGAAAAAAGTCGTGATTAAAGCTTGGGCGTTTGAAACTACGAGATGTCTTCCGATTATGGTATCTCGGTAGTTAGTAGTGCGTTGTGGCATCACGACATTATTCCACAGCTGACAGTAGTGGGACAATTCATAGCGAGGCAATTCATAGCAATTCATCAATTTTTAAGGTGTTACATCGCGCACATTATTACATCTAATTCCAAAATAAATATGTAAATTCATGTTTACGGAAACAGATAAATGATGCTGGCAAAAGAAAGAGGCGGAAACATTCATTGTTGTTGTCTCCGTGTATTAGACCCGATCTTTGGATGCGTATTTGTAACTAAACATTCGGTTGAGCATTTTCAGTTCTTGTTATGTTTTTTTGAATTTTTTAAGATATACTATTATAGTTAGTTGACATTTTTTGCTTACGCCAAGGGATCGAAATGCTTGGGTAGCTAGAGCGGAGATCGATACAGCGTTAGAGGCTCTCGTGAAATGAAGATAGGACAACGCGTTTCACCTAAACGATTCGACCCTTCCTTCATGGTCAAATCTGGGGTCAAAGTTTGAAAAATGCACTTTGATTTCTATTTTTTCTGCCCGTCCTATCAACCCAAATCTTTCGAGTGGTACATCAAATTAACGGCCTACACGAGTAGAATTTTATGGTATATAGCTCGACCCACTTGGGTCCAATCTGACCTTTGACCCTCTGTGACCTTAAAACCGGATATGGCCGTATATTGTGGGAAACTGCGGATTCAGAAAGTACTCACCGTCAATGCAACAATATCCAAATTCTCGATCGATTTAAAGGTTATTAAGAGAGTCAAATAAATTTTGAAAGATATAAAATTACCCTAATTAGTTGATATATCTGATCCACAAAAAATCTAGATGCATAAAATAGAAATGACAATGGATAGTGGAGTTGCAAAGAACAACCGCAATGGTTTATTTATGTTTAGCTATGTATTGAGTACCGCACAATCACAGATAATGAAATCTAGTGAAGGCAACTAATTAGCGGACCCCAATGAACAGCGGCCGCACATGAGCGCGAAGCGCTCGTTCCAATCTAAAATCATCGTTTTCCCAATCCCAATCATAATTCCAGTTTTCAACGGGCCTACCGTTTTTCTCCAATGCTTCAAACTTTGTAAGAAAGAATGTCACACAGGATTTTAACGTGAAAACAAAGCAAAATTTCAGATTTTGCTTTGTTTGAAAATCTGGATTAGAATTATTTGCGATAGTTAACACGGTTTAATTCCAATAGGTTAAAATACGTAAAATCACATTTAGGTAGCTATAGCAATGCATCTTGCAATTGCAAGGCAAGTGCAACCATAATATGGCCACCAGAAAAAATTTTTTTTTGCAATTTCAAAGAGGAGTTGCTGCAAATAAACCCAAACGTACATAAATGTTGCATGTATGTATTAGGTACAGAACGGACACATAAGCGCGAGGTGTTTATATTTATAGAAATTATGAAATGAAATCAGTAGATTTTAGCCTAGTTAGCTACATCCATTGTATGCATGCATTGCATTGCATGCATATTTCTACATATTTGCATGCGCTGCTTTCGTTAACTATTTAATCACTCAGAACTCAGATACAGATGCATTAACAATATTCAACTGTATTGGCTGAACCAAGTTTAGCTTGTTTACCTTACTAATGGAATTCAACATCGAAGCGGAAATAGATTAGGAACTTTATTTATTGGGTAGAAAACTAATTAAATTATTCTAATTAATATATACTATACTATAATATAATAATATGATAAATAATATAATATATTATATACTATAATACTTAATGCAGTAACCGCTGCACATTGCAAATTCAATATATAATTTCTTGAGATCGATGCAGCACCAGAGTCAACTTCATCAAGAGTCTTCCTCTCAATTAGTTTCGCTGAATTATGCATTTATAAACCTTCACATTTGTCGACTGAATAGAAGAATCTGGAAGAATGTGGTAGACGTCCTACGTTGTTGGGCGAAACTTGTTATTAGATATTTTTACCGGTAAATAAGTACACCAATTGTATTATTTGGACATGTCGAATAACTGGTAAAATATTTTTTAACAGGTAAAGTAATATACGCTTTCCAAAGTATTTTCGAATGGATATTTGGTTTGTTATTCTGTTAATATTTTGCTTCTACTTTATTCTCATGCAGCAAGTTAATGGGACGCCTTCCTGGAATGCTTTCCCTGAATATTTAATTATGTAAAAGGCCAATCCGCTGTTAGTTAATTCTGTACGCTTCAATTTACTTTTTTTATACATAAACGTGAAACATACTAATGTACATACATTCATAGACATATAAACATATACCCAATACACATAGAATTCGAATGTCTTTATGTACATTACTGCAAATACGAGCATCGTTCATTTGGAAACAAACAAAGCCTTGACCTGGAGCTACATATCGAACATTAAACCAAGAATCGGCCTACATAAACCTTGAGCCTGACTTGAAGCGTTGTTGGTGTAATTTTAGCGGCCGCGGCAGTAAGTTGGATCGTGGAACAGTTGATAATCGTCTAAAACTTGAGATTGGGACAATACAGATTTTTTACATAGCAAAACACGATATAGACAATTAACTCCGCTAACTTCTAATTTAATAATTTTTTACACAGAGACACTTTCATAGGTAAGCTAACTCAAAATAAATCCGGTCACCTGCTTTTGTTAACATCCGAATTCTCGAAGGAACCGGTGCAATTTTAAGATTAGTTAATGCCGTTCAAGTTATTAGCCTAGATTAGAAGTCACGTGGTTTAACTGACTGGATTTGACCTTTGACCTCATTTCTGAAGAGTCATTTCACGTTACAGGTTCCAATCCCAAGCTCGGAATTAAATTATTCTATTTACACTAACAACTACAGGATAAGTTTTGAGATTGCAAATTGCAATGAATAAAGCCATGGGTAATGGCTTTAAAATATGTACGAGGGCTGGTTGATAAGTATCGGACCTATTTCACTACAATTTACAATTTTGACAAAAGAACCTACAAAGTTAAAATTTTCTAACTAAATGCGCTTCTTTCATTTTCCTTATAGTAAAGTGCGCTGCTAGCTGATAACAGCAGGTTTATGATCTGAAATTGCATATGCACCAAGACTGACATCTACGAAAGGAATTATTACACTAATATAAATACTACGAACCACTATATCGACGTTTAACTTTTCAGATTGGATATTCTTTAAAATGGCTGAGAGTGAGGAAGGATTACCACCACCAAAGGTAACCCCAGCCACATCATCGGACAATAGGTCTACAACCTGCGCTGCAGAAATTGACGAAGACAGCTGGGATTGGGGTGAGGGGGAAGCGGAACGACCCGTTGTCGAAAAAGTAAAGCTTATTCGTCATCCAAAATTGAACTACTACATGACCGAAGCTCAAGCTCAAGCTCTTCAACAGTGTCCATATAACCGTGATCATGAAATCAAGTTAGTGAACAAACTTTGTTCCAGTTTTTGGCGAATTTGGTAATCTGCATACACAAAACCGTCATAATGTCATCATATTTTTTTAAATAGTCCGAATCGATTCACGATACATCTGGTCAGGTGTCAACGGAACTATAAAGATGCACGCATTCGGAATCCAACACTGCCGGAAATGGTTCCATGTCGATTTAACTGGCAACATCACATTGCTGCAGATAAATACAAAGCGCATTTCCTGAGTTGTCCAGATGCGGCGAAGGCTGTTATGGAAGACTTGGAATATGGTAATATGAACAGCTTCATATTTCAAAGTTTAGCAAAAAAAAATAGATTACAACAATTCTAGGTAATATTGAAAAGAGTTGTGCATTAATTCCCTTACAGAAGAGGCCGCAGCAGCACGAGCATCTTTAGCAGCAGCTTCCACTTCCAACTCCAACTCCAACCCAATTGCACTCATTCCTGATTCCGACTCGTCAATTTCTACTACAATAACGGATGATTCCAGCGTTTTTACAGAAACGTCTTCCACTTCAAACTTGGAATCACTTGGAGCCGTTGGCGGTGCACCTGCCTACTCGCTCTCGCTTCCACAAAATTTTTCTGCTGATGAAAATTGGGACGAGGAAACTGATTGGACTTTTGACCAAGCGAAGGAACTGGCGAAGAAACATGCATATTTGTAAGTTTAATTGAGTATGCGTTTTTTTGTAATCAGAAAGATGCTAATATTTATCGATAATGACTGAAATCTTACTTTTTTTTTGCAATTTACAGTATGCCATCAGGAATGGCTCCTGCTCAGAGAAGACGCTACAGGGAGCAAATGGTTAGACAATTCGCTGCAGAACAAGCAGCAAAAAAGGAAGAGGAGTCAAAAAATGATGTGAATTTCGACGATTTTGACTGAGCTGAAGAATTAAAAATATAATTTGCATAATTCATTCATATTCTGTGGATTTCGTTACTCAACAGCGATTATACTTATTTCAATTAATTACGAATCGCTGCCGTATTTTCCTAAACTATTGAATTCATGTATGACTTGAATATGACCTTTTAACTGACCTGTGAATGAGTTTTTAAATACTTAGTTACTTTTACCTTATATATTTTTATTATTTACGAATCAGAGTCGATACGAATTATTAGACAGCTACTGCTTCATGTTAACCTTAGGTTGTTGAAACATCATGTATGCTAATTCAAACATTTGTATATCCTAGATCAAAGATCATAGACAGAAATAGAAATGTTACTAACGACAAATTGACTGCTCCATAACTAGGAAAGAAAATATTTTAATGATTTTAATAAAATGAAGCTTTTGCAATTGGATTATCCTGTATGTAAAATAATTCACTACACAGCGCGAAATCTTAGATTTTTGAAAATCAAATTTTGCAAAATTATGGTTACATGGCCGGGATGAGAAAAAATAAGCTAGACGCTTCTCTACGTATAGTATACGGCTCTAATTAAAATGTAATTGTATACAGGTTCATTTAAAAGGCCGCAGTAGGAAAAGCTGCAGTGTATTGAATCCCGCAACTTAACGTTTTTTATTGAATGTTAAATGGGTTTAAGTGTTGCGGATTTAAGGTGGAGGTTTTCATGTTGCTATTTTAATGGTGCGGTTTATGTTATTTTTGTGTTGCGATTTGCGATTTCATTGTATATTGCTGTTTTTAGGTTAATTATTCATTTCATTATTCATCTTAGACTTCAAAGGTGACATTCGTCACGAATCTTTGACTTGGCTAAAGTGTCGGGAGAAACATGTATCTAAAATTACGCATTATCAGTATCAATTAAACACCATAATACTACATAGAAAGTCTTTGAAGTTAGCATGAATCCCTAACCCAAGCTGCAATCATGCCTCCAGAAGAGTCTACAAAACTTCAGATGCCACACAATCTAGAAATTCAACATCTTCCAAACAAAACGCTGAATTGAGAGTAAGTTTGAAACAGGGCATGGAACGAGATTGCTTCATTCCGCCGCTCGTTATAGGTGGTGTTGACATTGGCAGTTGCTCAAGTTCCAGATTTTGACTAGTGCTCTTCTGCAGGGGGAATCAAGAGTATGGCAAGCCTTCACGACACGACTCACTGAACCCCCATTCGGAATATTAGACGTGCCCTATTTGGGAAATCCGTAAAAATTGATTCCAAGATCCAAATATGGCGAACTTTCCCATTTCATCCCCGCCTTCACTGGGCGATGAAGGTTTCTTCTTCACTGGTTTAAAGTTATAGTTAATTAGTTGACAATATTTGTTTTCCTTTTACACTTTCAGTGATTTTTCGGTATATGTAACACAGTATAAAACAATACATTTCTTTTTCGGGTGTGTATAGGCGAAGTAGAGTACTCTGTGTCTGTTTTGGCGTTTGATATTCCCTTTGCTTTGATTAAGTTGATTACAATTGAGAAAAAATATATAGCTATGAATTGTCCCAACTATGAATTGTACCGCTATGGATTCGTGCGTTCGCAGTATTACAGCAGAGTGAAGTAAATAATTCTAACGTGATGTACGTAGTACGTACCATTTATTGGCATAAGGCTAGAATTCAAGTTCTTGTCAAAGTGATGAGGCAGATCATGTTTACTCTTATTAAAAACAAAACTGAGAAACATTACTTAAAATTGCAGTACACAATTTGAATTGCAGATTGTAAAGATCCAGCAAGGTTGCAAACACTCGAGTTGTACGACACGTATTCTTTGTGCCAAGCCTGCACAGGTCAGTACTACATCATTCTCAAGATCAGAAGTCTAAGCCAATGTTTCATTTTAACAGGTTAATATAAAAACAACTTCCCCTGAAGCTGAGGTAGAGAAAAACATGATCTGTGTTCCTTGGAGGACAGTCCAGACGTCCGTACAACCCGTCCTGTTCACACTCTTATCCAGATTTCTTAAAATTGCAACAACATTACAAAATAACAAAGTGGGTGACACGAACAGCATAAATATAGTAAAATAACATCTATTTTGTTTATACAAAACACAATATTACAAAGATCAGGAGTGAGGAGGAGAGAGAGAGACCGCTCCGCCTCAACTTCGGTGCATTACAATTGGAAACCCGGTCGGTGTCAACAGATTTAGAGTTACACTTCCTATGATTAGGTAAACCATGCATCTACTTTAGGTTACGTGACTACAAATGGCGTGGACTTGAAATACTAAACATTCGGTTTTCTTCTTCACTTAAAAAAGACCACTTTTGAACACAGGAAAACAAAGTTACTATAAAACATGGATACAGTTACTACTAACCTTTCAGAACCATTATGAAACCTATTCGTACCATTTGACTTTGACAATGAGAAACAGTTATTTTGTTTGGAAAATATTGTACAAGAAATCTTATTTGTGGCAGAGGATATTATTTATGTACAATATTAAATACCCTTTTCCTCTCAGCGTGCCTCAGACCTCAGTCACGCATATAATGTACAATTTCTATTTTGTAAGAATACTTCCGTTATCCGTAAATTGGTTCTCACCAAGTGAGTAAATATATCTAGGATCTAGGTTCTAAGTATTTAGAGTAAAGCAGTAGAATAATACGTGTTCAATAATGCAGTGGATGGTCCGGTTATAAAAAGTTCTAAATTACATAGTTTGATCGTATGTATTTACAAAAGAAAAATACGGTTCTAATAGGATCGGCTTTGGTTCATGCAAGTGATCCAGGGCATCTCGTCTTTTCTCTGTCTCTGTTACAATACAACTAGTCTAGCTACAGTCCACAACATACTACTACCGCTGGATGCAGGCAAACTTCATCATAATTTCTCGATCGAAGTTACATAAGATTATGTCGAAAGAGAGAGGGTTCGAAAGAGCAGAGCATGCAGGATGAATAGACAGTCACACTCGAAAGGAACATGCCGAACCTCTTATACAAGAGTGAATAGGTTAATTAGTAAACCAATGTGACATGTTGGAGTCATGTCATTTTCTCATGTAACTTCAATTGAGAAATATGGTGAAGCTAGTCTGCAACCTACTGTTGGTGGAATACCAACAACTTGTGAGTCCGCTGATGAGTCGGCAGAACTTCAGCTCCAGTATCTCGAGAATTTTGCGTAAAATCACCAAAATAAATATTACCGGTCCTCAAAAGATAACTCGTTCTTTATCTAGCTAAGTCAGTCACGCCCCATTCCATATTTGACTCACACTAGCTGCCCAGCTCGTTCATGTCGTAGAGGAGCTGGGCAATGGTCCTGGAACTCTCCACGCTGCTCATTGCTATCGAGGCCAGATGGGATTCATGGCCCTTTAGTAGTCTATGAACAAGATGCACAAATTCAGTGACTATTTCAAATTGTATTTTGAATTGAATTTGTTATACTTGGATATTGAGAACTAGACGCTTACTTTCTTCCTAGGGACGAGTAATTACACAAGTTTTTAAGGATGAGAGCGGATGTTAACCGAATACTCTTGGTCACTGGTCCTTCGTTGTCATCTGTTAGTTCCTTGGGATTCATAAATTGAAGTGCATGCCGCTTGATGGCATGGAAGGCCGCATTAGGTGCATATCCCGAATGATTAATGGGTGTTTGAGGGGGAGGGGGTGGATCTGGAAGATAGAATCTTCAATTAGACACGACGGCCAAGATAATATATCAAATTAGCGGCTTAGAGATGACAAATCTCATACATCTTTCAACTCACCAATTTTATTTTTCCTTCGATAGAGAGCTAGATCCATGGCAGGTTTAGAACAATGGCGATCCTGTAAATGGGTCATAAGAGAGTATCGCTTTCTCGGAACAGAATCACATCCATTGCCTCCCCAGTCACAACGGATTGCCTCCGTCAGAGACTCAGGTGCATGAGTATGAAGGACGTGTAGTAGAGCCTTCGAAATAAAGAAACAAGCATTACTTTCAAATGTTTCTTTCGACGACGATAGCGATATTCTCATCTATTTTTTAAACATAATTAGGCACTGATCAATGAATCTCAACTTAGAGTACTGAATTCAAATAAATTCTTGCTCAATTTGCAAGTACATACCTGCTGGTGTGAGCTGAACCGGAGAGTACATGATCCCCACTCACAGAGATATGGAAATTCGATGTCCATCAGCTCCTGACTCTTCTGCTTGGAGAAGAGTGCTTTGTGACGTGTGGTCATTGGACTCGAAGCTGGAATAGGTTTGCTTGAACTGCTTGCGGTTACTGAGGATTTAGCACTAGCACTCGCCGTTGAGGTCGGGGTCGAACTGGCGGGGACTGTTGCCTGAGTCGACGGTAATTTCATCAGCCCAGAAGGCACTGGGCCCGGTTGAGGTTGGAGAATGATGATGGCTTTGGCCATTTGATCATTCGATGAGCTGGGCGGTTTAGAAATCAGCACTTGGGCACCCTGAAGATTCGTCTGAGTGTTGTTCGTGGACTGGAGGAGGATCTGCTGACCTGAGGGAAGCCGGGCGAATGTGTATTGACCCGGTGTACTGTTCACGGCGATTCGGAGAGGGAGCTGGACCATGGAACTGGGGGTTCCGGCGGGCTGCGAGGTCCCACTCTGGACAATTGACGAGATGCTTGCACAATTGACACTCTGTGTGCTCACAATTACTCGAACCGGAGAATTGGACACGGGTGGCTGGATTGGGTCTTGTTCCTCCGCTTTTGTGACATGGTTGAGGAGAGTTGGGACAGGAGCGGTCATGGCGGGTTTGTTTAGTGCTGTGTGTAGAACTGAGGTAGCTGTTTCGGGTGGCTGACTGGGTGAAGGGGAGATGCACCCGTTCCCATTCGGCATGTGTGTGGTGCAGGGCTTCTTGAACGGCGGTTTGTCTTCCTCGGTCACAGGACCCAGATGAGCCGAGTCTTCGGAGATGGAGTGGGATCTTTTGAGGCCAAACTGTTCGGGCGGAACGACAATTAAATCACTGATCTCATTGAACTTCTCGAGCAAGTCCGTGTCGTCCATGTTAATGTCCACCATGTCCTTGCTGCTATTACTACAACTACTGTCTCCACCACCTGTCGCATTCACTCCGTTCCCGCCACCACTCAATAGTACCAGATCCGAAAAGCAATTCAACTTGTCCGTCTCAGCTGACGTGGGACCCTTACTACTACCGTTACTATTACTGACCTGGCCCTGAAATGTCACCTGCGAGTCTGTGGCAGAGTAGAATGTCATCTGTTGTTGAGAGGATTGGGAGTCATTCGGATCCGAGCTTGCAAGAGAGTTGAACATGTTGTTGCTGCTGCCCGACGTGTGGTGGTTGGGAAGGAAACTGACGGAAGTGAAGCTGGCTGTGCTGCTGTTACTATTATTGGCGTCCGTCTCTATCTTGTCCACCAACTCCAGTCCACGTGCTTCACTGATCCGGATGTCACGGTTGCCGACCATGCCATTCACATTCTCGCGAGAATTCACTTTCCGTTCCAGCAAGTCCACCAACATCCCCTTGAACTTAGATCCCTTGAATTGCATGCTCAAGTCATCATCCACATGAGTCTCATCGTCCTTTGATGATTCAGACTATATATAAACAAAAAGTTAGGTATGAATGAAGAGTGATGTAGTGACAGTGACATCTCAATGATATTTAGTACCTTATGCTATGCGCTCAACGAAGATATAAATATAGTAAGGTGTAAGGACCTTCGCAATTAGCAGAAACTCAAGACTGATTTTCCGCAGTTAAAAAACGACAATGACCTGTAGTAGGGTACCAACTTCTCTCCACTTCTACACCCCATCGTGTGCTACAACCTGTGCTTTGCTCCAGGCTACGTTAACTCTTTGCCTTGCCCACAAAAGTACTCTACAAAAAATTGATTTTACTCAGACTAACATTAACTACAAAGTTTGTAAAATTATTTTTAATCAATTGGCATAACTGCGCTTTTCAATTTCCGAGCCATTAGTCACTACGAATCTAATTCACCGTTTGAAGCCATTGAAACTTAAATATGTATCGGGCAGGTGAAGAATTTGATATTTTTTTTATCCCAAAACATACATTCTTGTAATTTATAACTCACGTTGATTCCGTTACGCAAAACACCTTGGAAGGAGATCAAAGGCGGAGGTATGGGTGATTCAGCGCTCTCGCTGCTCTGAAGAGATGAGGAGGCTGATGACTCTGAAGTGCCGTCGATTCCATTCGGCACATTAGCATCTTCTTTTATGAAGGTCACCGAGTTTGTCCGTGCCTTTGCTCCGCCTTTCTTTCCATCTTTGCCACCCTTGAGTGAAGTCTTCTTCGAGTCAGTTTGTTGCTGCTTCTTCTGCTGCCTCTGTGCCACCTGAATTTCCAAAATTACATATGAAATCCTTGACTTGTTCATCACCAAGTCTTCGCTGTCGAGACGAGGCTGATGTATCATACGATTTGCCTGGTTATCCACTTCTCTCTAACTAAAACAACACTACTGATTTCACATTATAAAGTCAGGCAATATAAGATGCAAGCAATGCATGCAAACGATAAATTCTGCAAAACTACTTAGATTATAACATTCGCAGTGAACCAATTCTAGTTACAAATCCATGTACAAAGTGTCAGTCATTATTATTAGTCTACAGTTGGCGAAAGCCAAATAACAGGTTATCAGTATCGATTAGGTAAATGGAGTTCGAAATGTCTACGCTAGAAGAGTATTAGTAAATAAAACAAGTAAGTACGATGTACTTTCTCTTTGATTAGAAGAATTGGGTTATTTTGTCCTGAGAAGAGACAACAGGTTGTTAGAAAATCCAAATCTCAAATCTCATTCCATGAGTGAAGATGAAAATTCGGGATTTACCTTTGAGGCAAGTAAACTTCGTATTGCAGATGAAGTTGGGTTTAAAACGCTACTTGTACCTTTATGAACCTCACCACCACCCAATCTTTTACTCTTACTTGCTCCTCTACTTGTTCCCTTCTGTTTTTTTGACTGTTTGGAAAAGAAGAGCACATACCAACACCATGAACCAAATAGAATATACAACTAATTAAGTACCAAAATGAAAGGAACCGAAAATCGGAAGCCACGTCATTCTGCCCATTATTGAAACAGTATACCAAGTTCGGGTATAATTTTACTTGCTTAACAAGAAACCCAGGCAGGAAGTGGAAGTGATTGAAGCAAAACAGAGTTGGTCACTTACACCAGTAGAATTCTTAGGCTTAGGAGGTCGGGATAAAGTTGCCTTCAGAATTGGCGAAAGGGTAGTCTTGTTTTCTCGCGAAGGGATATTGACAGAGAGCGGAGCTTCGGATGTTGTCTGAGAAGAAGAGTCTGGAAATAAAAATTAATATTCATTCAAGTATGGCAAATAAAGTACTCTTAGCATAATATCTAGAAGCTACTCAGAGCCAACAAGGTCGTGTAAATCATTCATATATAATGCTTGCATAAAGATTAAAAACTTTAATAATCTCACTTTCTTTGGATTCAATGAACTTACCAGAGGATAACACTGGGGAGGTCGTTGCAAGAGGAGTTGCAAACCCGGATTGGCTAGTGACAATGGGAACCACGGGAGGATTTGAGGCTATCACTCCACAAGAAGTCATTTTCGGCCTGATTCCATCGAGGAAGAAAAGAGGACCACCACCAAAGTTCTTTATCACTGGACCGATACCAGCACCATAAGTACACCTGTGGTATTAGACAACGGTTAGAAAGTGCTTACATCAAAGGACATCATTTACTTAAGCCATGTGGTGATGTTTACAGCCTTACTTGACACAATGAATGAATTGATCCACTGATAAGACCACGTTTGGGTTCTTCCGAGCTGAGCAGTACATCCGATAAATCTCTCCCTGCTCTATGGATGTGCCTAAAACCTGCTCGAAAGCTCCCTTTATCCAAGCCACTGCCCAGCCGTCTTCACTCAGCGTCCCTTCCGGAGTGACCAAACTAATTGAAGGGCTGTAGACTTGAGGTTGGGGCTGAGCAATGGGAAGGCTCTGTGCTTGCTGTGTATGAAGTGGCGGATGGTTTGACGTTTCGGATTTGGGAGGTACTGGAGAATTGGCATACGACTCGTAGCCCGAACTGGTACAGGGTGAAGATGTCGTGGAGGAGGTTGTAGTAACCGTGATGGGACTGTCACGAGACGAGGAGCGGCTAGTTGTGGAAACTGTAACTTTCGTAGCACTTGGGCCCTTCATTGTTGGACTGAAGGAAGCTGGGGGTGAGACTGGAGGCTGAGGAACGTAAACTGTGGCGTAGCTGGGAGAAGACGGAGCTGCAGGAAGGGGTGGAAAGCTGGTCAAGGAGCTGGAAGGACCAAAAGCACTCTCGGTGGACTTCTCATTGTTCCCTGGGATGGGGATAGAGCTGGCAAATGCAGAGCTGAGGGTTGTGGGCATGAAGGTTCCGCTGGAGAGCGGTGAGCTCATACCCACCTTCACTGGAGGTAGAGGCATGGGATTCATCATAACTGGGCCGGACATCGAATGCATTGGAACTGATGGAGGAATTCCGCTGGCTTGCTGAGCTTGAGCTGCTGCAGCCATGAGGGCCTGCTGACCAAAGACAGTTTCTACCACTCGCATATGAATGCAACCCTTGGGACCGTAACTTTGTGCCTGTTGACAAACAAAAGAAATGCACTGTAAGAATTTAACATCAGAGCAGAGCCGAAGGAGTCATTGGATTATAGTCTTCCTGATTCACTACAAGTTATAAATACAGAGAACATGTGAATTAAATAGTTACTTTACCTCAACGGTGACTAGGGAAACAAGGGTGTCAACAGAACCTGGAACGTCCGCTAGCTCATTGCACATCCGCTCCGCATTCATTGTTGTCAGAGATAGAATGCACTCGAGAGAGTAGATTAACATCATTATATCACTGATAGTAAGAAGCTCACATATCCGTTCCATCAGCTTGTGATTCAGAACCTTGCCGAGTGCAATTTCATTCGATTCCCTGTTTGTCCATTCCCGTAAAGTTTCCAATGACCGTAAAATTCGGAATCGGTCAACTGAGAAGAGCCCGTCAACCACCAGCGAGATTATCATGGAGTAGAAAGGATTATCCATGGGATCCTCCAAGTCCATGTATTTGGCAATGTTACCCAAGATGTCCATAGAGTGCTGAGGAAGACTGCCAAAGGTGCTGTTGGCGGTGATGACAATGAATCTAAATTAATAGAGAAAGACCAAAATCAGACAAAAGCTCTTATACGAACGTTCTCAATCTATTAATTCAATATTCAAGCCTACTTGTACGACTTACCTCATTATAGCAGTACTATGGCTCATAACCTCCGCATTAACTTTATCAAAACTTAGATTTCGGAAAATACTGGCAATCTGAGTAACTCTCTGTCCGATTTTGTCGGCGTTCTTGCTGAGCTTATTTAAAATGACATTCTCTTCCTCCTTTGGCGAGTCGAAAACGGTAGATCTTCCCTTACAGGGACAGCGTTCACAGCAGAAGCTGTAATTGGTGTCCATTTGAAGGTCGACTTCGTAATCTATCTCTTCCTTTTCCGTCTCGACGTCAATTTCAGGAACCATCTTTTCTTTCTCCGCCTCGACGTATGTTTCGTTAACTTTTATTCCAGCTTCCTGCTCGATGTTAACTTCTGCAACAATCGTCTCCTTTTCCACTTCGACGTCAACTTCGAGAACTGCCGTTTCCTTTTCCGTTTCCATATCGATGTCGGGTACTTTCGTAACCTTCGCCGCCTCAGTGTCAACCTCAGGAACTATCGCTTCCTTTGCCGCTTCGACGTCAACTTCGTGAACTATAGCTTCCGTTACCGGCTCGACGTCAACTTCAGGAACTATTGTTTCCTTTCCCGCTTTGACGTCAATTTCGGAAACTATCGCTTCCCTTGCCGCCTCGATGTCAATTTGGGAAACTTTTGCCGCCTCGGGGTTAATTTCGGGAACCTCTGTTTCCATTGCCACCTCGTCGTCAACTTCGAGAACTAGGGTTTCCTTTGCCACCTCGATCTCAACT
>JAQFYU010001250.1:0-15679 GCA_034694905.1 Ceratophysella granulata | reverse complement strand
CGAGCTATTTCAAAATTCTGCGAAATGCAAAATTTAAACTCGACTTAGGCTCAGCTAATTTTCATGTAAAGCTTATTATCTCGGACTGTATCGGAATTGGTAGTTGATTGATCGACCTTCTACAATATACTTCTTCGGTTGGAATAAGAAGACCTAAACCCATTGTCATGTCTCGGAGTTGGTTAGATAATTTATGTTAGGTTTCGAAAAACACTTCAGTGACATTTTTAAATTACGAAATATTTTAATTGACTTGGCTATCAAACACATTGCACAGTTTGAATATGTCAAACCTAACAAAACAATATTTTTGTACAAGCTATGGAAGGTTACAGTAGTGGGAGGTTACAGGAGACTGCATTAGGTTTGGCGCATCTTTTCTTACTTTAGCATATTCCTCTGAGAAAATTATATATTCATAGCTTAGGTTTGCAGTAGTAGCCATCAGCTACTAGCCAAAGCAGAAAATTTCGGAATTATGTTGCTATTTAATTACAGTCGAATTCTTGTAGACAGCAGGGTCTGCCTGCAGTAAGTCCCATTCATTTCCGTTATTACCTCTCATGCAAAAATCATAAGTTCATAAATTGTTAGTTAATTAGCTGGTGAATGGTTGTGCAAATCTATAAATCTCACTGGTTGGTTCCGGATGGAATACTTGATTTTTTCGGGGAAAAAATCTCCATAGCAAGTTGGTTCAAGGGACCATTTTTCAGCATAGCGCGCAATTTGCAATTGATTGTCGATCAAGTGATACATAATTGAGATTGAGTTGAGACTACATTTTATTAAAGAACAATATACCACAACCGAAATATCTACAAAGATAGGAATATTGTAGAATACTTCTATTTTACACACCAATTTGTTTATTATACGCACAAGACAACGTATCAACCATAATAAATCATTCACCATTTTTGACAGTGGTACCTGTAAGATGAGCTTTAACTTGGCGTCGTACGATAGTCTGAGCCGGTGTCACAATATTTTTAATTTGTGGATAGTTTCGAGTCATCTTCTCACTGAAACAGGAAACATCCACGTTCTTCTGAGTAATTAAGCCATAAACATCATCAATTCTGGACTCTCCATTTTCATCCATGTACAGCGAAGCAAAAGGAGCCATAAGCGTCATATCCTGTCCTTCAAACACAGCTTCTATCCACTCCTTGAAAGGCACAAATTCACAGGAAACTCCTAATTCCAATAATCCACTTTGTAGAATTTCTTCGTTCAATGTGGAATTCACTGTCAAGTTGTACATTCCCTCATCGGCATCGTCACTCAAAAAGATGTTAACTGCCACTTTTGCTGCTTCGTCAACTGCTACAATTGGAATTCCATTCAAGCTTTCCCTGGGAATCATCCGCGTTCGAATTGATGCAAGTATTGAAGTCCAGGCATGATCATGTTCTACCGGCATGTGCCCTGTTTTGCTGTTTCCAAAAAGTATGGGGTGTCGAATGACCTTGACTGGTACTCCCCGATCTCGTGCCTGAGCCAATAGTTTTTCACCAACAAACTTGGACAGATGATAGCCCCATTTTGTGGCTGGGAACGTGTCTCTTTCTTCTGGAAAATCTTCCATAATTTGATTTGAGTTGGAGAACTTTGTAGCTGCAAATAGTGAGGACATGTGGAGGAGGTGCTTTGTTTTGCAGCATGTAGCAAATCTGAGGACGTTCACGAGTCCCAGCACATTGTGAGTTCTCATATCATTCCGACTTCCATCACTGTAGCTATCCAGGTGATTTCCCTTGACCGCAGAGTGCAAAATACCATCAACTTCCTGTGCCAGTTTCTCGTAGATGTTTTCATTAAGACCTAAGTTATCCTTCGACACGTCTCCAGCGATGGCGATAATCCTATCGCTGCTCTTTGTTACCATTGTGTATTTATCAAATGTTTTCTGCAACCGAATCTTCGCATCTTCATCTGATTTTGCTCGAATTAGACAATAAATGGTCAATGAGCTGGATGATTCGAGTAACTCCAGAAGACAGTGGATCCCAAGGTGACCGGTAGCACCTGTAATCAAGATTTTACTGAACTCGGATGGATTTGGCCCCAAAATCGAAGTTGCTGTGATCTCTGGTGGTAAAACTGTATCTTCCTGCAGAAGGTCTTCAACTGGACGTGCTTCCAAATTCTCATTCTCCATCAGCATGGCAAGATGAGCAGATAAGCTTCGGATTGTACGATTTTCTTGTACGGAGCTCACACTGAGTGTTCGAGTTCCAACAACTGCCTGAAATCTGTTCTTCATCTCCATTCCCATGAGGGAGTCCACACCCATTTCAGAAAAGTTTTGATCGATATCAAGTACTTCACTGTCTGGCAGATTCAGTGTTTGTTTCAGAATAGCCTCGATGTACCGTTGAAGCTTTTCTTGTCTCTCTTCCAACGAAGTGGCTTCTTTAATTTCTTCAATCAGGTAATCATGTCTTCCAAACTTGTCATGTTCCAAGTCTTCTGACTTCATTTCGTCCCAGTATCGACCTTGAGGAAGCAATTTCTTCACTACGTTCCAATCGCTCACTTCTCCAACTAATACTTGGACATGTCTTGAACTCATGATGTCATTCAATGCAGCAATTCCTTGTGCTGGTGTAAACATTCTGAAGCCACCTAACACTTCACATGATGTTCCAATCTGGGAAGCAGCACCTATCTCACTCCAACCACCTTAAAATTAAAAATATGTTCAATTTGTAACCAATGTTTTATCATGCCATATTCTGACCATCAAGGAGGCTCATACATATATTGAAATTTGGCTTCAAAACTAAGATTAACCATAGCCACTAAGTTATGCGGAACAAGTTTAAGTACAACACAATCAACTTAAAATTCCGAAAACATCAGCAAATTACAAGAACGCAAAACAATTGCTGACAAGCGATACTTTGCAATTTTATCTAAATCGTGCAAATAGCTGTATAGGTTAGAAAACGGGCTTATGGTTTTATGAGAAGCGCGAAGTGATTGTGCGTGGAGCAAGGATTCCAGTCACTATTTCATTTTTTAGTTGAACGATAAGACGAGCTACATGGTATTGCAGAGCTGTTGGAAGGCGGGGCCAAAGAGAGCAGGCGCCAAAAGCCTTTGTACAGTACTATATAGTACAGCATAGCCCCATCAATTCGCAGTCATAAAGCGTAGGATGGCTCTGTGGCTTGTAAAAGCAACTGTGAACCTCACCACAGACTCTATTCATTACAGCTATTTGAAATCGTGATATTTCGTAGAGATTTAAAAAGAGATTTCGAAACTTTCACATATCTACCATGAGCTTAAACGCGTAAAAAGGAACATGATTTATTAGCTATCGGTCGACGTCTACCTTAGATATAAATTTTAAAATGAACGTAGGACCAGATTAAGGGTTGTAAAATCCGTTCAAATTGAGGCACAATAATGATGAGATGGAATAAATAGAAGCTTTATCATGAATTACTATTTTCTTCCAATTTATAGTGAAACACTGTTAGGAAATAGCGACATACCCCAGTTGATGCTCGCACCTGGAAGGCCCATAGACACTCGATAGTGCGTCAATGCGTCCAGGAATCGGTTAGCAGCACTATGATTGCACTGTCCAAGGAATCCAACGACACCCGAGAGCGATGAAAACATGACAAAGAACTCCATGGGATAATTGAGGGTGAGTGAGTGCAAGTGCCAACTTCCGTACACTTTGGGTCGTAGTACTTTTTGCATATCCGCCTCGGATTGATCTGTAATGAAATTGTCTGCCAAAACTCCAGCTGCATGCATAATTCCTCTCAGTTGTGGCAATCCCAATTCCTGGATATGTGTCAGTGTTGCTTGGCAATCTGCGAATTTTCCTACATCTCCTTGCACGACAACAATATTGCTCCCTTCCCGATTCCATTGGTCAATCAGCCGCTGAACTTTTGGACTCGGTGAACTTCGTCCCATTAAAACAATTGTTTTAGCTCCTACAGTCCGCATCCACTTTGTAACTTCAACTCCGAGACCACCCAAACCTCCAGTTATCAAATATGAGCTCTTTTCATTGAAAATAAAGTTTTTGTGCTCAAACTTTCCATTTTCTGAAAGTACGTACTTGGGAATCTGAACAACAACCTTCCCGATATGTAGAGCCTTTTGGAAGTAGTAAAAGGCTTCTCGAACCTGAGAGAGCTGGAACACAACACTGGGAAGACCTGTGAAGATTTTGTTAGTCACATAGTGATCGATTTTTGCCATAACAGCCACATTCTCGCCTCCATCTTCATTGATTCTTTCCAGTGCATCCTTCATACTCAGATCCACAATCGTGTATTGCACATCAGGTCTCAGGGTTTTTACTTCTTCAGGTTTCCAAATATTCATTTTTGCAATTTCAACGAATCGTGCTCCTCGACTGCACACTTTGAGCGTCGTTTCTTTGAAGTTTGGTCCAGTGAGTGAATTGAGAACGACCGTGACGCCGAGTCCGTTCGTATCTCGTTCAATGCCTTCTCCATAACTCGTATCTCTTGAGTGGTAAACATGCTTAATGCCAAGATTTCGTAAATATGCTCGTTTGCGCTTGCTTCCAGCTGTTGCAAATATTTCAGCCCCGATTCGATTCGCCACTTGAATAGAAGCTAGGCCAACGCCTCCAGTTGCCACGTGGATTAGAACACGGTCCGCTGAAGTCATCTTGGCCACTTCTATGAGACCCACGTGAGCTGTGGCATAGGCACATGGAATGGTACAGGCTTCAACAAATGTCATATTATCAGGGATTTTGATCAACGACTTTTCCATGATGATCGTGTGACTTCCGAGTGCTCCATCATTCGTCATTCCGAATACTTCGTCTCCAACCTGGAATTTAGTTACTTTTGTCCCAAGAGCCACCACGACTCCAGATACGTCCAATCCAATTGAATCCATTGTACCCAAAGATTTGTCATCCGGTAGAGTAAATCCTTCCGGTTTCAAAACCATAAAGATATCTCGGAAGTTTAGTGCACAGGCTCGTACTTCAATTTCCAAAGAATCTTCTGGAACGTCCTCTCTCGATTTTGGACCCACTTCTATTTCAGTGAAGGCTCCACTTGCTGGATTAATGAATTTGAATCTATCGGTAGCTGGAAGCTGAACTGGAAGTGCGGTTTGATCCGTCGTCGTAAATCGGAGTACGTGTGTCTTGTTGTCTCGAAATGCGACAAAATAGTCTCCATCAACTGTCCAGAGTTGACTAAGCACCTGGGTCACTTCATACTGACTCATGCGCTGATTCAGGTCAATTAAACACATGTTGAAATTTTGACTTTCGTTTCGAAATACTTTCATCATTGCCCAGGCTGTGGCTCCATTCGGGTTTCCTGGTCCGGAATCTCCAATATTGTAAACTCCTCTTGTGATCAACACAATCTTTGGTCTAGTCTTCCATGTCAGTGCAAATTCATCGTAACGCTTCAGGAAATTGAGCAGTGGTGTCGTTATGCGTTCCTGTACTCGAGTTATTTCTGTCTCTTTAAATTCTGTGCAGAAATATATGATTCCTTCCATGTGGTCATCGTCGGAGACGGAGGGATTCAAGTAGGAGTCTGGCTCTTCCTCCCATTTCTGATTAATGTCCACAATTTCCACTTTCCGGTGATTTGATTCCAGGTGATTTCCAATTTCGTTACAAAGTTGACTTGCATCATTAAAAATGAGCCATTTGCGCTTCTCTGACTTGTTCTCAATTTGAGCCAATTCCAATTCCGTGTTTTGAGCTGCAATTGCCCCCAGTACAAGGCCAGGAGTTGAAGCTACTTTGGTGAAGCCAGCGTCATGCAAGACTTGGGTCCAATCTTCCTCCGTGGCCAGGGCTGTCATGTTGCTTTGTAGTCGGAAATCTGTGAATCTCCACCATCCTTCCATTAAACCGAAGATAAACAAATGAAAGGCGTGTGGGGTGAATCCTTCACCCAGAATAAGTAGTCCATTCATTCTCAAAACTTGTTTCAGGTTCTGCAACGTTTTGGAAATGGAATCCGTTGCATGTACAACTTGGGCTCCAATTACAATATCAAATTCTGCGGGACTAAAACCTTGTGATAGTGGATCTTCTTCAATATTGAACAGTTGAAATGCCACTTCAGATGAATTGGCGAACTTCTTCTTAGCTTCGTTCAGAAAGAGCGCAGAAATATCCGTGAAAGTGTACTGAAAAGGGATTTTCATTTCTCGAAGACATTCCAGAGTCTGAATCGTTGTACTTCCGGAACCAGCTCCAATTTCTAGGATTCGCAGGACGCCATCTTTAGCATGCATTCCTCGGTAGTTTGCGAAGCTGTCGGTGAGAAAGGCTCGGATCAAAATGTTATGATGATTGTACATGACGGAATTTGTGTAGAAATCCTGAACGCCGGCTTCTGGTGTGTCTTCCGCAAATAGAAATTTGATTGGTGTCATTTTCCCTTGCAGAACAAGTATGAAACAGGCCGAGAATCTCTCCATAAACTTGAATTCTGCGTTAAGACGATCTTCACCTACACTGGCTCTGGCGAGGAGTCCTGCGAGGGTAACTCTGCACTCGAAAATTGACGGAAGTGAACGTAGGACTCTATTCGCATTCCCATCCATGCTCAAATAGCCACGACGATCCAGTTCAGTTAAGTAGATCCCAATGAGACCTTTGTTCAAAGTAGTTGGAAGTAACGCTTCCCAAGTTTCTGCTAGCAGGAAGTTTCCAACAGCTGGCCAAGGCCAATCTGCTTCTTGGATCGTGGACAGGAAGGAAGTGAAAATGTATTCATTAACTAACGTCACGGCTTCAGCCGCTTCTTCTCGAGTAGAACCCTTGCTCACATATTTGTTTGCAGCCACGTTCGGAGAATCGACGTTCGGAGCGATAATTTTGTCAATGTCGACGCGTAAGCTCGTTTTTCCCAATACCGACCTCCATTTGTCACACATGAAATCAGGCACTTCCAGGGATTCCGCTCGAATGGCCCTAGCAACAGAGCTGACTGTGGTTTGAATAAGCTCCAGACCTTCCATGATCCCAAGCGGTTCTCCGTTTGAAGTGTACAGCGTCACATTCCCGTTCTTCCCCACGCTGTGTGCAAATATTACTTGTGTTGGGACTCGAGAAAGCCATGTGAACTTACGAATACTTATGGGCAGGTATAAGGTCTTGTTGGTATTCTCCTGATTCCCGGTGGCCTGAATTAAATATTCACGGAGAGCAGATGTTTGAATCATGGCGTCAAGCACGATTGGATGACAAATATAGTCTTCATGTTGAACTGGCAAATGAATTTGTGTCAGAAGCTCGGCTGGACCATACCAAGCCGAAGTAACGCTTTGGAATCTCGGACCAAATTGAATTCCAACGTCTGCAATTTTCTTGTAACTGCTTTCCAATGATTCTCGATGCGTTAGTCTGGATTTAAGTTGTTCCAAATCCAGAGTGTCCACAGCAGCAAGAGTTGCACTTGGTGTGAACACGGCAACTGCATGTCTTTTCCATTTGTCAAAATGATTTTCCATTTTTCGATTTAGGGATAATTTGTAATTGAGTGTATTGTCATCCTGATTCTGAGTATTTGAACTGGCCAAGACCTGAACTTGACAAGATTTTTCGAGCGGAAGAGCTGCTTCCACCATCAGATGTTCAATTGTAATTGGGAATCTGTTCTGACATCCACCTTGAAGTATTTCCCGACCTGCAGCCATGAAAGATTCCAATAGTGCTGCCACAGGAACAATGACAAATCCCGCCACTCTGTGATCTTCTATGTAGTCCAGATCTTTGAGTTGGTAGGTTTGACAGAAGATGAGATCTGACAGAGGAGACAGGAATTGACGTCCAAGAAGAGGATGCAGCAACGGAGCTGGTTCAGCTTCTTTGGATACTTCGTCTGGATACCAAAATTTCTGACGCTGGAATGGATACAAGGGAAGATTCACTCGCTTCTGTCGAACTCCGTAAACGGATTTCCAGTCAAAGTCAATTCCCGCAACATAGAGTTTCGACATGGCTGCGTATAAAGTAGTACAAGCTGAATCCTTCTTTCGGAGAGATGGAATGAATGTGCCGAGATTCGTGGGGTCATCAATGGTTGCCATGGTGAGTCCCAGAAGAATTGGTTGAGAACCGATTTCCACGAGCGTCTTGCACTCAGTCCAAACGAGTTGAATAGCATCTGCGTATCTCACACTATCACGAAGATGACGCTGCCAGTAGTGACTTCCGAATTCTATTGGACTCATGGCTTTAGCCAGTGTTCCAGATACATAAATGCAGTTTGGTGAACCAATCCTTAGACTCGCTGCAGTGTTCCCAAAAGTCTCAAGTACTGGTTCCATATCTCGGGAGTGGAAGGCATGTGTTGCTGGAATACTCACAGATTGAACACCATTGTTGAGACAAAATACTTCAAATTCTTTAATTGCGGCGTGTTTTCCAGACACCACGACTTCTTCTGGTGAATTAACAGCAGCAACGTCAACCCATTGATTCTGCGGATTGACTTTTGCGAAGGATTTGATGAGTTCCTTTACTCTTGACTCAGAAGCCCTCATGGCTGTCATGCTTCCACTTGGCAACTCATTGACCAGTTTGCTTCTTGTGACCACTAGTATCATTGCATCTTCAAGTGTCAGAATGCCTGCACAGACAGCAGCAGCAAACTCTCCCACGCTGTGACCCAATACATAGTCGGTTTTTATACCATAGAAGTTCCATAGCTGAACCAAACAGTATTCCAAGCAGAAAAGTGCGGGCTGACAGTACAAGGTTTGGTTCAACAGATACTCATCATGGAATAGAACGTCGTGAAGATTTTGGTTCAGATGAGCTTCAAACAATTGGTTGCAATGAGTCAGGGCGTTTCGAAAAGCAGGGAATTCTTCAGAGAGTCCTTTGGCCATTCCCGTGTATTGCGAACCTTGTCCAGTGAATAAAAATCCAATCTTGCTCTTCAATGTTGGTGCTTTCCCCTGGACGTAGTTTCCATTTTCAAGTCGAGATAGAAGTTGCGCCGAATCGGATGCCAGGACCGTCATTCTGTGTTGCAAGTGAGCTCTGCCAATGTTTGCACTGTATGCAATGTCGATCAGGCTTGATTCCCTGTAATTTTGAAGATATTTAATGTAGGATTTGGAAAGCTCTGCAAGTGCTTGTTCGGATTTCGCTGAAATTGTGATGAGTTCGTATCGACATTCTGATACATCCAGTTTCTTCGTGCTTTTGGGTGGTTCTTGAAGAATGACATGTGCGTTAGTTGCACTCATGCTGAAAGAACTTATTGCTGCAATTTTCTTGGTAGCTTTCCATGGGGTGAGTTCCATCGGAATTTTGGCAGGGATTACGGACAAGTCAATTCTTGGATTCAATGTTTTAAGATTGAGATGTGGTGGAATGGCTCCGTGTTCCATGCAAAGTATCACTTTGATTAAACTCGCGATTCCAGCTGCTGCTTCACAATGCCCAATATTCGTCTTGACAGATCCCACGAGTAATGGATCAACTCGGTTCTCGGAATAGGCTTGGGCAACAGCATACATCTCAATTGGATCTCCTTTAACATAAAGATATGTGGGCAATAAATACCAATGTGGTTTTATGTCTTCGTGATGAATTTGAACCTTTCCGATACATTCCATAATATGAAATCCTATGTGGTCATATATGTATAGTCAACGTGGACAGGCGCTTAACAAATCGCTTTTTGCCTTGACATGTATTTGGGTGGGGTCTAACATTTCCTTTAGAAAACGATTTAAAACGGGGAAATGTGAACATACGCATTACAAATTAAAATCAAGAAAATACATCAAAGATTTGAGCTAAACAGAATAGAGTTGAAATCGTTATCCGGTTCTAAAAAAATTTTTAAATTGAAATTGCTAAATATTTCGGTTGAAGTCAGGATGGAGGAACACGCTGTACCCGCACATTGTATCCGTTCAAAACAGGCATTCTCGGGCGTTTCAGAAATACCTAACCTAACCTAACTTAACTCAGCGGTGTTTCTAAAAGGCGAAAGGGTAGGTTCGGTTAGGTTAGGTTCTGCCAGAATGCCCGGAAACAGGTATGAGAAGGATACAATGAGTGGTTACAATGAGCGGTTACAATTCGCGGTTACAGTGTGTTCCATCATTCTGACTACAACCAATATTTCCTATCGACTCATAATTTCTACCTTGTCAACTTCTTTTCGCCGTGATTTCTAAAAACTACTTGTCAAAGTTCAGAAATATTTTTGGAGTCGAGTTACAACTTTTCCATGCCATTACTAGCCTAACTTTGGGCTATAAGATTGAATGATGCACGAGCTAAGGCGGGTGCTTAAAAACTTGTTAGATTTGAGGATGATTTTAGCACAACTCTAAGCCAAACCCAAAATACAAATATATCACTGGCGAAAAATACATTTAACGTAGGCTAGCTAGGTAAGATAATTTCAAGATACAGGGATTTTGATTTTGCGTATTCATGATAAGAATTCTCGTAACTGTTTTGAGTGCAGCATAAATATCCAATTCGAATTTTGGAACGCTTGCTTTGGCGAAATAATAAACTTTGAACTTACCCACTGCAGTTCCGGTTCCATGCGTCTCAATGTAACTCACATCCGCAGCTTTGACATTTGCTCGAGTCAATGCAGCCCTGTACACTTTTTCCTGAGCTTTTTCGTTTGGCGTTCCAAAACTTGTTCCAGTTCCATCGTTATTTACTGCCGTTCCTTTCACAATTGCCAGTATATTGTCACCGTCCCGATGAGCATCTTCAAATCGTTTCAATACAACCACACCACAGGCTTCAGCCCTAAAAATTTTTTATTCTTCTGTTTGGAAATCGTCAAGCAACAAATGGGTTGAGAATTCGAATCTTGCTCTGATCGATATAAGCATTTGTCAACTACTGTACTACAATTGTGTATTCTTGTCTCGCAACAAAATTGTACAAAAAACCTGCCTGACGGCACCTTGCGACCAAAAAGATGTAGACGACGCACGTGACGACGCACTTGACGAGGAACCAGACGTGCTAGAACGACGTGATATACGACGTGCTAGACGACGTGCTAGACGATGTGCTAGACGATGAGCTACACGTAGACGTAACCGTTTCCCGTTGGGCTAACTATTGAACTAATGATATGAAACGGATATAATTAGTAAACTGATGCTGCAAATGTTAATTTGACAAACTAAATGATAACTTTGAACCATTTTATAAAGGCTGTATGTAAATCTCTATTAAAAAGTGGACTAAATATGGAGTCAACATATAAAGTGAACTGATGAAGCAAATTTTAATTTGACAAACAATATGATAAATTGTGAACCATTTTATATAGGCTGTATGTGAATCCAAATTAAAAATGTGTATTTCCTTTATAAACTTATTCACGCTCGTTGATGATCTAAACAAGGTCTCTTTTATAAAACTTATAACCGCTTCGATATTGCTGTCAACGAAGAAGCAACGTTTGTATGTAAAGCCGATATATCTGATATTCATTCAGTATATTCACCATATGCGCTTCTTTTGCTACTATATGAACTGGATTTAAATGTCTGGTAACTTTATCGACGCTTCTGCGAGGCACACTTTGGCAAAGTTTGCACGGTTTTTAGCCCTGTTTACATAAGCTGAAGCAGCTAAGCTTCCGGTGATACCACTTTATATACGACTGATGCTCTGTGCTTCGGCCAAACTGGGGGACAGACAGACAGACAGACATACAGACATGACCATCCCATAAGACCTTTTGGTCTAAAATTCAAACAAAGTTAAGGTAATATTAGATGCACTAAAAACTGTTCAAATTAGAACTATGCTCTGCGTTAGTACTTATATATACGTAGTAAATTTGGAAACCAAAGGTTTACATAAGTTTCCAATTAGCAAATGCCTGCTTTAACTCCTGCGAAAAAAACGTGAGATGGCAAAATATTGCAATACAAAACTATGATACCGTCTGATATGCTTACCTTACAAATCCATTTGCAGACTCGTCAAACGTCTTGCATCTATAATCCTTTGACAAAACCACTGATTCTTCATCTGTTGTTTTTCCAGAAAATGGGTTGAACGGAAGCAAGATGAGGTTGACCCCGCTAACAAGTGCCAATGATGTTTCTCCTGATTGAAGACTCTCACAAGCTAAGTGTAATCCATTCAACGATGAAGAACATCCTGATTCCACAGCCATTGCTGGACCATTGAGACCCAAACAGTAAGAAATTCTGGATGCAGTTGCACTGTATTTATTTCCCAGGAAAATGTGCAGAAACCCAGTTGTTTCATCCGTCTTCTCCGTCTTTTTGGACTCCAGCAGTATACGTTCGTAATCCTGCTGCCACATTCCAACGTAAACTCCAGTCTCCGTGTCTCGCAGTGTTTGCGGATTAATTCCAGCATGTTCTAAGCTTTCCCAGGTAACTTCAAGAAGCAACCTCTGCTGAGGATCAATCAACATAGCTTCTCTCGGACTAATTCCAAAGAATTTAGCATCAAATTCATCTATTGGACAATTTAGAAATCCAGCTTGCATGTCACGTGATACGGGAATTCCCAGAAATGGACGATCCTCTGGAAATTTACGAATGGCTTCTCTGCCTTCAGACAAGAGTTTCCAATATTCCACTGGATTGTTTGCACCAGGAAAGCGACAGCTCATGCCAACAACTGCTATTGTCCCTTCATAATCCTCGACATTTTCCTGCAATACTTGATGGTCTGCTGCTGGCAGCTTGAACTTCTTCTCAATTTCCAAAACGTAGTTCAGAATTCCTTTGCCCTGCAAGTATTTACAAGTTCCTAGTTATATTGAACCAGACAAATGCCCTAAACTAAATTATTATCGAATAACAATATCTTAATATCTTACAGTTTGAGCCTGGAACAAAGGTTGAACATATTGTGTATACAACTGAATCCATTTGTTTGACCTTATTTCTTCATTGGCCATTTCCTTCCGAGAAATAGAGAAAAGGAATTTGGCATCCAAAGCTTTCCAATCCTTGAAGATAGCGTTCATCGTATCGTCAACTGAAATATATAACCGCAAATATGTATACGAGTAGTTATAAATTCGATTGCATATTTTTTATAGATTTTTGACTGATACTATCTGACGTTACCGTTTGATACTCCAGCTGCTTCCAACAGTGCTTCAAATATTTCAACATTGGGCTCAAAGACAAACAACGAAGCATCAAAATGAGTTTCCTTTTCCAAGCTTCCAACAGCGGATAACTGTCCGTGTTGAAACAGTTCGTCGATGTTTTCCGTGACCTTATAAATATTCTAATATTATTTTAATACACGTGTACTGAACTGACTGGCAGTGACTCTCGAAGTATGCCTATTCTATTACGCATTCCCAAATGAAGGGAACTCAAAAGCAACGTAGTACATGTATGTTGTTAAGGAAAACATGAAGTTCGAGATCAAATGCCTTCGAAATACATATTAACCTGGTCATCGTATTTGTATTTTGTGTTTATAAGATTATTGCTTCAAAGGAATTCTTCATTTTGACCATCCAGTTCGAACAGATGAAACTAAATTAATTTGTAGGATTGTAGGTCTAGAATTCATGCCAATAAGCTTTGCAAAATTCGTGGAGAATCAAAATGTTGGAATGCGGAGTTGTTTCAAATTCCAGAATTGTTTACGGGTTGAATACTTAAAATTAAAATGCAACAATTTTCAAAACATAACAGGTTTTGTTTTCAACTAGTCTACCTAGAATATTCTGTTTAACACAAAATTCGGATTACTCTAAAATTGATTTATGCTTTATATTTCGGAAATTCAATATTTTGCATTATTACAAAAAAGATTGCATATAGCAAATTCGTAATTCGCATTACCCCAAAGAATGGATATTTTTTTTATATATGGATTTTGAATAAAATTTCTTAGTTTGCCCGAAACCGACTGTTGAAGTTCAGGACTAGACGAGAGGAACTATGACTATCAAAGTATGAGGCAACATGCAACTGATTCTGGGAGCAGACGCATTGAATTAAAAGTTAAAGCAGCCACAATCTACAGAATGTTCTTTCTGCTGGCCTGATATTACATTTGCTAATAGAGCTTTGGCTCCTGTTGCATGTAAGCCACTACCAATCTAATAAATAAGTCAATAATAAAGTCAGACAAGCTCGATTTACATATTAGGTATTATGAAGTACTAATTTCGGCAAAAAGAGTATAGAAGCTTAGCATACCAAAGAATTTTGATCCAGGAAAACACATTTTGTAAATTGTTTCAATGTCCAGCACCACAACTTGACAATTGAAGTTAACTCATGCTTTCTCAAATTGTACCGCTCCAACTCCTTCTTAGTAACGGTCACCACGCTATGGAACACTTGGAAGAGCAAGCACCTAAAATTACAAAAAAAAAATTGGAATTAAAAGGGTCCCGTCCGTACAGAAGAGTGACTGCAACTGTGAACGTAGGAAATCACGGGAGAGCAGACGGATGGAAATCTTTAATACTTAAATTAAATGTCACGATTGATTTCAGTAATAGTAGATAGATTATTTAATTACTTCATTTCCGATGAGATGTCTTCCGTTATCAAGATACACGACTTTCGACTCGTACAAACTTCCTTCAAGGATTTTGCCATAACAATAGCATGAAGAGCATCTTTGTCCTCCGTAGCCAAAGTAACCCAGGCTTGTTTGAATCCTGAAATAGCAAACGCATAATACCCAACTGTTAAACTACATACAACAGCCAAATAGAAAAGTACGGAAAGATACTCTATTTCTATTTTGTATAATTCGGGTAAAGATAAATTCAAATTAATGTCAAATGTAATGAGTTCTTAATTTTTTTATAAAATTACCTTTTCGAATCATTATTGTTCCAGAAAAGTTTTCTACCAAATCTTTCGCAAATTAGCAGTATTGGTTGATAGAAATTATTAAAAAGTCAATTTTGACAGAACTAGCTTTGCCGAAAATTTGAATCCAAAATGATATCACCATGAAAGTACGGTCGACTTTAAATAGTTTTTTTGGTAGCTTTTATCCGAATATTCATCAGCAGTTTTATCAATATGCATGGTGTACCAAGATCATATATAATCCGGTTATTTTCGGATTCGATGAACTTTTGCTCAATCAAATTTCCAAATGAGTTTCTTCATCTGGAAATATTTCCCACGACCGACACACTCCACCATACGTCAAACGCATAATTACACACATCCATTGGGAAATACGTTTTCGTTCAAGTGGCGAACAACCCTTCCAAGGTGACCTAGCTTGAACTTTATATTTTGAGCTCTTCATCTGCTTGTTTAAAGAATGAAGTTGCGGAGTTTGACTTGTAAGATCAAGGACAAATAATTCTCAGAGTTGAGTTTAAAGTCTTTAGATAATTGCCTATTTACACTAAAATACAACATGGGAATAGGAAATATATTTTTACCTGACTTGTAGAAATTCTACAATCACAAAAAACATACTTTAGAGAATCATAAAAACAACATCAATTTGCATTTGATATAAATCATATGTTTTATGATCCTTCAAATTCTGTGAAAACAAAACAATTCTTAAACAAACAACATTCAACAACAAACAACAAAGAAAACACAACAATCCATTTCCAAGATTCAAATATATTGACTAAAATTTTAAAATGTCATTTTCATTTGAGATAAGGTAGATTTTGTTTTACATTCG
>JAQFYU010001249.1:0-15682 GCA_034694905.1 Ceratophysella granulata | reverse complement strand
ACAACATGGAGCCCTTTTTGACTGCACGTCGACAATCAAGAAGCTTTCTTCGATGTAAATACAACACGGAGTCCTTCTTGACTATAAGTCGAGAACTTGTAACCTTTCCTCTCTTGAATCACAATGATTTTCAAATTTTATGACGTGCACCTTTATCCATTTGGGTCAAATTTGATCTTTGACCCCTGTAACCTTTAAATCCGTGTTTACGAATTTATCCTGGGAAACTAGGTTTTCAGATAATAATTGCCCTCAGTGCAATAACTTAAAAAAAACACAGATAAATTTCAAGGTCATTCAAGGGGTTAAATTGAGTTTGGGAGATTTAAATTTACCATAATTAAAGTAGCTGATACAGAAAGCTTGAATTACTACAATTACATGATTGAAAAAATAGATTTAGTCCAAAGTAGCTATCAACAAGGGTAATCGTAATTTCAATAAAGCTAAAAGTTAAGCTAACGAGTTTCCACAGACTGCGGGCATTCACGTGCCCGTGTGCTCTTAGCCAAACCCAATGGGGCGCTTTGCTTTAATTATTTCTTCATACCAACAACACTAGACCAATTTTTACACTTCATCTTTGAATTTTCTTGAAAATATCTGTCGTCGGTTCATCAGTTTGTAAAGTGTCAAAATCATACTCAAGTTTCTGCAACCGAATTTTTTGCAATCCGGAATCTTTATTTTCACACATATAATAATTTTCATTCAAGTCACCAGTGTTGTGTTCTGTTGTACTTTTTACTTGCTTTCCCTGGTCTGTGTCCAAGTGTCTTAAGTACTAAGTCGTAATGTGTAATGAAAAGACCTTGGAACCTGGCGAGTGTCCCTAGTCCCCTAGTGTCTACGACATACAAAACTGGAGATACTATTTTTAGAGGAGTTTCCAGTTTCTACATACGCCGTTTTGATACATTGCGTGTTAACATGAACCGAATTTTAACGGTTTTGACACTTGCCGTTTTGATATCTAGGTGGTAGCAAAAGATTTGATCCATCAGTATGCATTCGATGTCTATTCGTAGGTTAATTCGTATTTGTCTAAAGAAGAGTGTTATTTCAGAATATTTTTTCACCAGCATTCAGAAACCAATGCTCTCTATTTTAGATTCTAATAAGACGTGATTTTAAAACGCGACATAGTGGGCGGGGAAATGAGTAGAGAAAGGGTAGTGTCCCTAAGATCTCACCTTGATCCCAACGAAATGAACCTTTAATGGCTAGGATTGAACTCTTGGTCTAAATTGGGAGTTGCGGAAGAGGTCTGAGTCTCAGGTTGAACAATAGCTTGGAACAAGTGTACAAAGGCAGAGGACCTTGAACGCTCCGTGGCATTAGCCTCTCCTTGGGAATATTTCTGGAATATTGTTTTCCCAGTTCATCTCAAAATAGCTACGTGGACGGGTTTGGGCTCATCATCAGTCGGAATATCTTTGGTTTCAAAACAAAGTTTTCGTCTCGTGACCTTAAACCAAGTCATTGATCTGCAACCTCCACCAAAAACCCGTCCACTCCACAACAATGCATGCTCACAAACTCCGTCCTCTCAACTCTTCTGCCTAATAAATCCAACGCAACACGTTTGGGGTCATAATTATCTCTTTTCTTACTCCATCCAAAATACGTAAGAAGGCATTTAAGGCTGGAAATAACTCGTCAATCTACATTTTTCAACTACTACCACTACTTTTTTTTTTTTGGCTACGGGCTACTAACTTTGCATCCAACAACTTCAAAGCTTCTTCGCCACAACAACTATTTGGGCTTGACTTTTGGTTTTAAAGATATGGTACTCAACTTATGGATGGCTTTCTGCTGACCAAGTGGAATTTGGCTACAAAATTGGCTCATTGTTTTGGTCTTGTCCAATGTTGAGTTTTCTTAAAATAATGCACCAGTTTGTTTGTCATTTGTATTAAATTTCGCTATTTGTAAGCCTGTCCAATGTTTTTTTTAGTTTGACCGTTAAAATTCACCATTACTCAAACATGTGCATATGTGCTAAAACGTTTGAAGTTGGTAATATTCAGCGCTCAAAGTCATTGGTAAAAAACAAGGGTAGTGGCTTTGACCTTAAGAATTCTTAAAATATTGTTATTAAATATTGAAGAATATTCTAAAGGTACAAATTCACGAATATTTTAAAATCCAATTTTAAAAAAATGATCAAAACATTGACGATGTGGTGAGTTTGTCAATTAAGCTCTTTAAATTATATTTTTAAACAGTGACAAGATTATACCGTTTGTTTGACCTCTGATCATTTTATAATTCACTTTTTAAAAGACATGGATTGGGTATTGATTTTGCGTGGTCAGTGATCACATGTGAATCTATAGAAGTCAATTTTATTTAAATAATTTGCTAAGTTCAGGTTAGTTTAGCCTTAAAATTGACCAAGTTCAATATTTTAAAACATGATAAAAGATACAGTAATTAGTTTAATCTTTGAAATTTACAGATTTCACGAGTCCACCCGTCTACAAAATTTACAATTACAAGTGAGTAAACTTGTGTCAGCTTTAGTTAACCGGTAAAATTGTCTGTTTTAAAAATAAACAAATAGTCAAAGACTTAATGTGGGTCCAAATTTTAGACAATTTAAAACCGTTCAAAAGGAAAATATTCAATTTAAAAAAACATTTTATTTTGCCACATCCAAAAGTCTATTTCGGTATTAGCAGCGCAAATTTAGAGCATAGGTCCCATAGGTTGCGTGCGATGTCCTTTACGTGCAGAGATAAGGCCGGACTGCTCAGGATTTGGATTTGCATACTAGACCAACATCCTTTTCTTGTTGCATAGGAAACAAGTTCCACAACAGAAACAAAGTCCTCGTGGTTCCTCTCAAAGTTCATTCATTCCAATCAGCATTTGTGTACACAAGCATGGGAAGAAAGTGGTATTTGGGATTTTGGGCGAACATCATCCGTCCTCTCGATGATGGTCCAATGCAGATGGCTCATTTTCCCCAACACAAACAATCCCGTTTGATTGACTCATATTTTGCAGAATTCCTGTGTGGTTCAGAGCTCGGACGGGTTATGTTATGTCATGCAATATGCAATGAAGAGAGCACAATGTCCAGGCGTGGGGCTGGTTCGTCCGAGAGATTTCTGAGTTGGAGACAGATGAAACTTTTTGGAAGTATCGAAAGGTGCGTTATTGGGTCAGCTTGCGTCTCGCCAACGCAAAAACGCAACCCTTACGAACTGATACTTGTCATACAAACACAATATACATTTTTGCCCTGAAAACTGAATTTCTTTCATGAAACGCTGGTGATTCTCCATTGTATAACGTATAATGTAATATGTTGGCCATGGTCAAACCGAATAACCCTAATGCCACCTTCAATATGGCCTCCAGCTTGCATAATTTTACTGAAGGAAGCTGTCACACGTGGTTCGATGTGTGACCCTGTTCCATGTGAATTTTCAAAAAAATTAGGCTTGAGAACTATTTTCCTGGACTCAAACCCGATTCTAGTACATAATTCTTATGTGAGGCAAATTTTAAGTCAGCATACTTCAAACATTCGGTTCTAAATAAATTACAATGAAATTATAACTAACTTTGAAGGCTTAACTGCAAAGTACACTGAATGTAATTAAAAGTACTAGAATTTAAATCACGAAAACTGTCTGAGGTCAACAGCTTGAAAGCGGATTGAAATTGTATTTTCAAAATTTTATGTTTCGAAGCACTGGAAATTTGGGGAAATGGAATTCAATTTTATGCAATTTTAATTGAAACATATTTTTAAAATTTATATTTACGTATAATATTAACGAAAGGGCTTGTTATGCAAAACATATTTTTGGAGGCCCGCTGTAGATTTTTAAACTTAAGATCTAGCGATTCAAACTGACCTGGTTTGGTTTACAATAATTAAATTTTACACGGCATTTTTCGTAGTGTATGAAATTTTAGTGAATATTTGCTTAATATGATTTATGTTCTAATTTTGGTGCATAACTTTGAGTTTTGTAAATGTATTTTTGCATGTCTGTATTGTGAATTTTGTGAATTAATTGAAGGTATTAATTTTACAATAGTGCATAGATCTTCCATTTATGATTTTCAGAAGCTTTGATTTTCAGAAAAATCCTGTTTTTGTAATTTCAAACCTATTTGGCAGCTTGATTTTAATGTGAAATTTTTCAAAACTTGTTTTGGAATTTTTGAACTTCTGAGTGACTGGATTTTATACCAAACAAATTGAATTGCCTATTTTTTCATAAAAACTATTTTTATAAACGAGTGTTTAATTTCAAGCTGGCATTTGTGGTGTAATGTAACTTTTTGCATATTTGGACAGTTTGTTTGCCATTTATAAAGCTTCCGTAACTACCTATAGCTACATTCCCGAGAAATCTTTAAGTGATTCAGTTGCAGCTTAAGAAAATTGTATTGGTGCAGTGAAGATCCTGTTTATCGGACCGTACCTTCAATCACCTGGAACCAATGCCAAACCCGAAGATTTGAATACTTGGAATTTGGAATTTGAGTTTAACCTGAGATTTTCTAAGAATGGAACAGTTTTGGTCCTCAGTTGAGTTACACAATAGAGTGGACTGGGTCTGAATCTGAACCCGAAGAAGTTATAACGGGCAGCCTTGTTTACGACGTTCAAGTCCAAGGCCTCCAATCCTTTCAGTTCAAAGAGGTTCAATAGAAAGCAACAACTATTATTATTCAACTCAATCCTTTTTTTGACAGAATTTCCTTTTGGGCTTCAAAACCGTCTCTCACCCTGACTCCAGATCTGAACTGAAGACACAGAGGTACAGTTAGGATTTGTATAGTTCAAGAGCAACAGGCCAGTTTATTATTGAGTTGACCGAATTGGGAATTGAAATGACCCATCCATCCTTCTCTCGTTCATCTTCACAAAAGAATAAAAATAAAATCCTTAATCATCCCGAGCACTCCGAAAGGCCATAGGCGTTGAGTGGGTTGAACTTGTCGAATTAAGGGACTAAAAATGCCAAAGATAGTACTACATAGGGTTATAGAGATGTAGAAGGGTCGAATTGGTGAAAATCAAGTTGGCAAACATTTGCCTATGCCGGAATGGCGCAATCAAGTTGGCAAAAATTTGCAAATGCCGGATAGGCGAAAATCAAGTAGGCAAAAATAAGTAACTTATCTAAATCTTTAGTGAGGGTACTTTATAATTCTACTACTAATAAAATTGTGTTTGCCTATAGACCTTAAAATACTCAATTCTTGAGAAAACTTTTCCTCAAAATCATAGGTTGACAAAATGGCACTATTACGAGTAATTTCCAATTTAACTAATTAAATTGTCCTCGAACCTCGAAACCACAACTTTTGACCTATTTAAGCAAAATATGTTTAAATTCCTTGCAAAAACTTCTTCAAATTGACTTGCGTCAATTCAGCGATGAGTATTCTATAGACTATCGAAGACCAGGCTGAATATTACAAAATTATTCGCTATTTGTGTCAATTTTGATGGTATCTTAATATACTATTTAAATGATGAAAGAAAAATTCTGGTCAGTTCTTTGCCAATTCAATCATGAATTTTCGAGAAATCTTTAAATCTACATTGGCGATACGCATTGCTTGAACAAATAGTGTGCAAAGCTTTTCAATTTTCAAATTTGGATGAAGAAGATACTCAGTAAAAACAATTCTTCAATTTCCTTCAATTTTTGGATATATTTTGCACTAAATTTTCAGCTTAGTGCACGTATTTATGTGAGCAAAGTTTTCGCCAATTTGAATTTGTAGCGGTACATGCTTTCAATGGAAAAATCTTATGTTATTTTAAATAATCAAATAACGTCAAATGTGAAATTTCGATTTTGATTGTTTTTCGACGTCTAAAAAAAACAGATTTTTTAATTTCTCGTCAAAAATGTGATTAATGTGTGGCCATTTTTTTGAACTTTTAGTCCTTTGTAAATATGATTTGTCACAATTTGGTGTGCTTCAGTGCTTTTAGTGAGCCGCCTTTGCAATCTTAGCTTAACCTAATAATTTTTTTGCAATCTTTGAATTTTGGACGGAGATGTTTCAATTTGTTTAACAAATGCGTGTTCTTTTGCCAAGATGCTTCAGGCCGATATTTCTAGAAATGGCTTTATGAGGTTTCTATTTTAAGAGAATAGCCGTACGCCGCCGTACTAAAAAGGCGAGGACCGACAGATTGATTGGATCTGCCGATCATGATGAACTACGTGTGCTCCAACTCAATTTGACATGACGAAAAGACGACGCTCTGGGGAATCCTTGGTTCTATCAAATGAAACTTCTTAACTCAGACATTGGCCCACCCCATTTGTAGTGAAAACTCCTTCACGGAGTTTCGCAAAAAAAAAATAGGAGCTATAAATGGATTTCCTTTCCGGAGAACTTCAACTGCTCAAACATGATTCAGCTCCTGCCCATATTCCTTATGTAAGAAACCAATTGTTGGACAATTGGAAACTGTTGAGCAAAAATGTGAGGCGGGTGGTGTTGACCGTGAGCTGATTTTTATTTTTTATTTTTTCGTAACGGTACGTAGGCTTGTAAAGATGATTGTATATTGTATAAGGGTTGCGTCGTTGGACTTGGGTGAACCTGGCCTGGAACTCCATCTCATCTACTGGAGTAGATGCCTATTTTGTTTGTTATTTCTCCAAATTCCCAATCCGCACTGAAAGGGACAATGGATCCTTAGCCATTCTTGCGTATTGCCCATCTCCGTCCAAACTGCATAATAGGTTTTTGGGGATACGAAGTGGTACGTTTGTCCAAAAAGACCTTTTACCCCTTTTTCCATGTCTCCAGAAGTCCAAAAACAGTTTCATCAACACTCGGGCCCATTCAGATCATCACTTCTTCCTATACTTCCACAGAGTTAGAAACCTTTTCCAGCTTCTGCTCAAACTAATATTAGTGTCTTAACAAGTTAGTAACTATAGCTAGGGATCTGGTCCTAAAGTTAGGAACATTAGTGGTGATCCGACTTCCTCGTGTAATTTACTCGGTGTGACACGCCGCATCAGGTCTACTGCTTATTTGGATCTGAAGGTAAGCTGAGCATTTCGGAATTTTTATCCACGGATTCTACGTCAATTTCGTCTCATCAATACTGCCAATTAAATTTCGCTGAAATGCCGAAAGCCGATCAAAATTTGCAATTTCAATGCATTTGAAGATCTTACCGCAATTTGTGATCAAAAAATTTTATAGCTAGCCCATGTGTGTATGCTTCATTTTTTATTCCTCGGTATATTGTGTGACCTACGCGTTGCTCATCTCACCGCAATTTTGATCTACGTTTGAAATATTCTACTGCACCCTGTGAAAGTTGATAGGTATATTTAATTGAGGCGCGAGGCCTTTCGAAACAGTGCAGTGTTATTGAGTGTGATCTACATTTGGTACTTCTCACTGAAGTATGTGATCTACAATTAGTGGTTTTTACTGAGGTGTACTCTGCATGTGGTACTTCTTACTACAATGTGATCTTTTATGTGGCACATCTCGCTGAAGTGTGTGATTTAAATTAGGTAATTTTTACTGTGGTAGCGTGATCTACAATTGGCAATTTTTGCGGTAGTACGATCTGCAATTGGTGATTTTTTACTGCAGCGGTGTTCATATTTGTTAAATACTACAGTAGACGATACGCATTTGAATTGTCTGTCAGTATTACGATAGCGTTATCAAAATTTAATACATTTTTTCAGTGCATGATCTACAATTTGAAGATCTCACGCTGAATCTGTAACACACTAATGAAACTTAGGTATTCGTCACATATAACTTTCAGAATTTTCAGTTCCTTGTGGAAATGTAGTAGCAAAAATTCAGTAAAGTAAATTCGAGTTAAATTAAAATAATCATTTTCTGATTAACAATCACTTTTTTATGGAAAATTTTCAATTTGATGACCTAATTTTTAAATTTTCCAAATCCCGAGTTGTTACGCCCAGTTTAACCTGAGGCACGGCGAGTTTAATTCAGGAACAATTAACGGCAGCATAGAAGTTTTTGCACTTTGAGACCTATTAGCGGCTCTCAGGGGTTGCTCGTTACGCGAGTTTAATTACTACTCAGAAGTTGGCTTGAGAGCCTTATGAAATTGGATGATTGGCATGAGCAAATATATTTGGTTCCTTTGAGCTCTGACATAATTGGAAGGAAGACGAGAGTAGCTCCTGCTGTCATAAACTCCTTTCTCAGAAAAAATAAACTTATTATCACCCGAGCGATTATTATGAATTTGATGAGGCTATATATGGAGTTCCATGTTCACAAGTAAATGCGGTGGAATAAAAATATAAACTCGAGCAGCATTAAGCATTATACATTGTATACCGTGTGTAGAATGAGAGAATCCCTGAGCATATTGTTGTATATCGGAAGAGTAATCTATTCTGTCTCGGCTGGATTCAGAAGACGCACAATCGTATCATTCCCGTATGTAAATGTGAGTATGTGTATCGCGGGTCCTCGGCACAGAAGAAAGGAAACTTGTTGTCAGAGCATTAAGAAGGAACGGAGCCTTTCCTTCTGTCAGAGACAAAGTTGAAATTCTTCTTCGCCTTTTTTTATACTAAATTTTTACCTAGCGCCACACAATCCGTCTCTTAAGAATGTGCAATCCTGTCTCTGGAGACTCAAGCTTTTTTCGTCGGGAGTCTCAGGTAATGTTTTTAAGGGTCTTCTCAAAAATTCAATGTATTAAAACTGTATTTAGGCAAACACCTCTTAATTTCTATTTGTGCATTGCAATTAAAAAGTTTAGGGTGGGCAGTATTGTTGTATGATGAACATGTGCTCGATTTTGAGAGCCAAAAATTATAAGGTTACAAAATCATGTAGGTCACATAATATCACTTCTTGATTACAATACTTACACGAAAAATCTAATATTTCAAAAAGGCAAACCAAAGAATATATTGAATTTTACCCAGCTAGTGCGATCTATGCTAGGTTAGGCTCTGTCCTGTCAATGACCTAGTTTGCATTGTTCCAACAAAATAAGAACCACTAAATCTGTAGATCGCATACCACACAGTATCATTTGTTAATAAAATTCTAAATCTAAGAGTTTTTTTAAACCGCTTAACAGGAAAAATTGTAATCTCGAAGCCAAATACTGCGATCTACCTTATGTAGAGAGTCATATATTTATTCAGGTTATTAACAGTAGCGGAGGGTAAGGTTTTGTGTTAAACTAACCGTTGTTAGTTCGAAAATCTAACTTAACCGAGAATTATTCTTGTCACATAAGGAAAACGTAGATCGCATCAATACAATTTAATCATATTTGGAAACAAACCAAAGAATTTACTGAAATCCAGCTATCACCGTTCCCGTGTGCGATCTACCCGATTTATACAGTATTAATGCTGTGCTTGCGTAGATTTGATTCGTGATTATATCTTTAAGTTATGTTATACGAGTAGATCGCATGGCCGAATCTAGGAAACATACTAAAATCACAAATTCGAGTGTAGATCGCATAAACTAACCGCATGTGACCTAGCGAAACATGAGAATTTCGAATTCAAGCATAGATTGCATGCCAAAACCCACCCTAACCAAAGACATGAGATAATTCACATCGGGTAGATCGCATACGACAAGGCATCAAAATACAAGAGCATGGAATTCAAGATTTTAACATTAATCTTGGAATATTTCGCAAATTGCGATAGCGACTTTCTGCTATTTGATAATCAAAAAAATATTCCACAATTTTCTGAGTAAGATTTCGAATTTATTATTCCGAGTTCGGGCTGAGCGTCGTTCAATTGAAATTAGAGCTCGGTGCATGGTGCCAGGTAGTACATGGAGCAGACTCATCCAGAAATGTTAAATTCAGAAGAGTGTCTGGCAAGGAAGGCTGTAATTAAATGAGCATTAAAAAGTGCACATGGGATTGTGTGCACTGAACAATTTTCCTCTGGACTGTTCCAAATATCTTCACGTCAGTTCAGAATTCTGAAGCATCTCAAGTGTCTCTTTCTATTTTTTGTACCTGTTTATTTTTTAGCGGATGGACAATAGTGATTTCTGACTGTACAAAAATAAGACACACACTCAATTTTTCTCATGTTTCTCAACTTCCCATTGTCTTAACATTATTTTTTTTTTTCCTCTCCAAATTTTATTTCCTATCTGGTCTGAGTTATATATATAACTTCGTACATTATATTATTTGAAAGACGAGAGGCTGGGAGAATACGGTAATAATAATATTATTACACAAGACAAACCAGCCAAGTTGGGTAAGTGATGTACTTAAATACAATATACCAAAGCTTAGAGGAAGGATTTACTATTTACAGACACTACTGGCGGATCTTAGTGGTTCTCATGTCCTATTATTTTCTCGTGTTGAAGTCCATTGTCTTTTCCTTTTTGGTGAGAATGGGATCTGACAACATTAATAGAGCCTTTCAATCCCTTCCTTTTGACTCAAACAAACATGAGAAACTTGGCACGAGCTTCTTCCGTCAATCAACACGCCGTACAGGCATAATATAGGCATGAACAGCGATTTTATGTAAATTGGTTCGGTTTTTATAGATTTGATGAATTTGTGCGTCAATAATTTTTGAAAAATGAAGTTTTATGAAAAATTTGATATTTTCCATTTCATTTCGGAAAATGATTTCCTTATAACCATTAAATCTAAAATGAATTTCGAAAAGCAGAAGTGATGAATAATCGCATGGAAAATCAGGATTTGCTAAAGTTCAAATCATAATTTCGAAGTCGTTGACTTATGACAACGTCAAATCCGTTTTCCTCAAATTAATGAATTATTTATTTAAATATGTATCAGTTCAATAGCCGAAACTATGTCGAAATGAATATGAAAAATCCTTGAAATATATTGATATCGCTCTAAATCTAAATCACGCTCTAAATCCCTGACTCTGAATTTACTGCTTGTAATTTTGATGAGTTGGTGAACCCAGTTACAAGGTATCATCATTAGTCAAACACAATAATTTGAATTTGTTTTGAATTTAAAGACTTTGTTTTGTCATTCATTTATAATTTGAGAGATCGTTTAAACTTCTATAGCTTATCTGGGGCATTTAATAAATTTTCTAGTTTGAATCATATTCCAGGATGCACGGATTATTTTGGGATTCTTTTTTCAATTTTATAAATACTTTTTTAGACTCCAGATGCCAAACAAGGAAGGGTTATAATTCAAAATTATATTTTTCGGAACTTGTTCTCTCAATCTTAATATAGATTCACACTGGCCGGGTTCCAAGTTCCAATATCCAAATCTATGCTAAAAATATTTGCATATTTTAACATAATATGTATATTTGCAGATTTTGATGCTCAAAAATTTGGAGGTTTTGAACATATTGTCTGTACATTTGCGGCTTTTTTGATGCTTTTAAATTTAGTTTTTGTCTTTTATGCAATAAGAGTGTGTGCAAGATTTAGTTGTTGACAGTTGACAGTACTCTTTTTATTGTAATTTAAGAGTTTTTCACGGTTTGCTTTTAATTGGATGTATTTCAAAATATAATTTATATATTTTTACAGGATTCCCGACTGAATTTTTTACGTATTATTTGGTTTTTCAAAATTCAAACTCGAACGAACGTTGAGAGTTTAAACTGTTTTAGAAGCATATTTTAGTGCATACATTGGCACACACATACTTTGACCGGTTTTTAGCTCAAACAAATTTCTCCTCTTCTATTCCTCGTACGCAAAATATTTTTCAAATAATTTGAAAAATATTGTAATTCAAATATATGACTTAGTTGTTAGAATAAATGGTACAAATTATTCAGCTAAAATTGTATCAAAAACTAGAGTCATATGTGAAATTTTATTCAAGTATTGGTCACTTCCAACCGAAATGCCCAATTCACCTTAGTACATTTATAATAAACGAGTATCAAAACCTTGTTTGTAGAAAGTCATGAATTTTCCCATCCCTTCTGACTCATTTTTAAGCTTATAAACAATCACCTCACCTAAAAATGCCTCATTCCAAGAATAGGAGTGAGTAATTCAAAGGAGAATTTTCCAAAACTATTTCTGCCTTTGATTTCGCAACAATTGGCCAACTGAGTTTTAGGTTCAAAAAGGAGCGTAGGCCGAGGCGCAAGGTGTATGTAGCCATTGGCCCAAGCCGTTTCTTAGCGGAAAGGAGCCAAGTGACGTGACACGTGTATTTTTTTTTCATCAGGCAGTCCACATTTGAATTTCTACACTTCCCAAAAATCCTTTGACTATAGTAGTATGTTCTATTCCAACAACCCAACAACTTGTTTTTGTTTTAACTGCTAATAGTATTTTGTTCAGCCGAATCCCGTCCAACTACCCCTCCAATCACAAGTAATCATATTAGCTTATTTTACGCAACCTTCTCTGCTTCTGCTCTCCGGCTGCTCCTCATCTATTTCGTCTTTCCTCAATTGAAGCCTATTGTGCCACTCACACCTTCTCGTCTCCCTCAGAACACTTCTTCAGTCACACGAGCATCTCATTCACTCAGGAGCACACCGTCTCGTCTGGCTGTGTGCCGTGTGTGCTCAGCCCTTCCTCCCTATTGTTGAAGACTTTGGTTAAGTGACTGACTTTTGGTGCTTGGGTGCGTGCGTTTAAACCTCGTCTTTCTTTTTCTCTTGGTGCTAAAATTACGATGGGATGTCATTTTGAAAGACAACCGGCAAGTCTTTGGTGTAACTCCAGTTCTAAACTTGTGCTAAACCAATTCAGTTCCATTTACAAATCTACATATTTACGTGGATTCTCAAACAGTTTGGTGAGTTTTAATTCATTTTATGTTCATCATTGGGATGGAAATTGGGAAATAATTTGACTGTCAATCAATTTTTAAAATTTTATTGATTGATGTATTGACAATCTGAAGGATCGGTTAAGGATTAGGATCGTATCTTAGGTTTATTGCCACACGAGTGAAGGAAGTGACGTTATTTGGCAAGCTTGGAAATTGAGCTTTTTGAATTTTCGGAGAAATACGTAGGGAAGAGGGTGAAAGAAAGCATGTGCTGAATAGGAAGGCTGCGAGGGCTGTTCCAGAAATCAGAATATTTGAAATATACATTAAATGCTAATTTGTATTGCATGTGAGTATGGTCCAGTAGAATCTCAAAATACGCAGTACTTTGAAAACAAGCCATTCTGTTTTTTGGAAAAATCAAAGCGGTTTTCGAGTATTTTAAATATAATATTTTTTTTGATCTGACGCAATAAGCTAATATATATAATTTTTTTAAATTTGGAACATCGCGTCATAGGTGAATACAGTTGAAATTTTCGATTTCACCAAAACTAAGTTCACAAAAATGTATAGTCAACTTCCGGTCATCTCAATAACCATTAGCATGACCTAACCAACTTTTATAGTGCCCTTGACAAGTGTACTAGAAATAGAATTCACCCTTTCTTTGCTAAAATCAAAATTCGACACTTATCAGTGAATCATCTCATCGAACATTGGGACACTGTATTGAAATTGATTGAATTCTGTGCAACTTGAGCTTCCAGCGGAATGCAGACTGTATATTTGTTCTTATTAAAACGCCATTCATTCAATATCTGTTGTAACTCCAAGAACAAGGTTTGCACATACAGTATTCACGAACTATCTATTTTGTCTCGTAGCGTAATGCTATCGTATTGTACAAAGTAGTTTACAATACTGCTGCCAATTAATCACAATATCGAACTGAGAAATTTTAAACACCATCAGCATCGGAATTTATCAGGCATCTGTTAGTTAGCTTATTGTTCTGATCAAATTTTTAAAATAAAGTCTGTAAACAAATCGATAATTGTCATTTGAAATTTTATTACACATACCAACCTGTAAATGTCTCACGTTTACACCGATTGTTTTGCAAATTCAGTTCCATTCAATTCTTCTAAAATTAAATCATCAATTTCGCATGTTCGATTGATTTAATTAGGTTTTGGTCATTTGGCTTAAGTATATATATTTATAAATATTTTGCAATTTAGTTACGCATAGGTTAGGACTAGGTTTGCCGGTATGTTCGGATATTTAGAACCAGAGAACAATTTAATCTAACGAAACAATTTTTGTAAATAACCAAATAGCATGAGTAATGTATGTTCAAAACCGTAACTATGAAGTTTCCACGTTTCAAAGCTCCACTAAATAGTTCTTCGTATATAGTATGCAAATTAAAAAAGAATGTGAGACAATAGGACTCCACTTCGAGTCGAATAATTTATTGGTCCGTATTTTCCCTATTCTGATCCTCCAGATCTGCGTAGTCTTGGCTGAAGGGTGTTTGGAAGGGAGACCTTCACCCTGTCTTTCCATGTCATGCATGCCAAGCCAAGCCAGACATGCGTCAATGAGGTGCAGGCAGAGGCAGAAGTGAGTGCAGTGCAGACTAGAATTGAATAATCTCGAGTAAAGTGCTCGTGTCTTTTTTTACCCAAACTCATCATCATCTCCATTAACGTCCCAATATAATATTGAGATATATTATTGAATATTGAATTGAATGGAAAATAATTACAGATGTTGGATTGAGAATTCTGGAGGTTGAATTGAAGACCATTGTAGAAAACCTCTTCTGCCGCTCATTAATTATGCGTTGAGTCACCCGTGCTTCTCTCTATATAATCAGGCTGATTACTGAGTAGTGTGACGTTCAGGTTAGGAATTAGTACAAGACGGCAACAGAGTGTAAAATTGTTGTTTCTCATTATGCGGATTGCATGGTAGGTTGGGTCCTGGTCTGCTTCAGCTCCTTTTTTTTGAGAAAATAATCAAAGTGAGCATGTGAGTAATAAATTAATATGGAGGTTGAACATAATTAGTCGAGTCCAAGATCTCCTTCTGTCATATCTTGAGGATGGATCTGGATGAGACGTTTGTCATAAGATGATCCGCTTGTTCGATGAATTTAATTATCTCAGATCCAGATCTGAGATTGGCAGGGTCTCTGGGAAAAGGGAATTCGAGTGTTACTGGCTAAATTCGCATAACTATTGAGTTTATGTTCATTTTATAGAATCTGGAAAAACTGGTTTTGTTTTGAATGAGTTTTTAAGAAAATATATATCGTTCATACAAGTTCTAAAAACGAGTTTAACGTTCTTAAAACGAAACTATTTTAGGATCAATATTCTCAGCAGATTTTATGGTTCTATGAATTTTCTATTTTGAAGTAAAACATTTCATGTTTTTAGGGAGGAAGCTTTAAACTTTAAAGAAAATATCAAATATCAAATTTTGGTTTAGAAATTCAAAAAATGGATGAACTAAATTTTTACAAAATTTTGAAATCGTCATTAACTCTTTTTTTAATAAATTTTTTCATCTTTATGAGAAACCCGCCACTTTGAAGTGAAAAAGTTAAACGTTCTTGGGTTTGAAGCTATGATTTGTAAACAAATATTGAAAGGAAATACAAAAGCTTATTCTTAAAAATTATATAATTAATAAATTAAATGGAAAACTCGTAATTTTAAAAAGATTTTGAAATTGACTCTTCATTTACCATTTAAGTATGAAAATTTTATTTTATGTAAGGCTGGCTTCGGATCGGATATTTTTCAAATCCGATCCGATCCGATCCGAACCGAAATATTTCGGATGGGTTGCTTGAACCATCCGATCCGATCCGAAAATTCGGATGGACAATTACTGCCAATCCGA
>JAQFYU010001248.1:0-15682 GCA_034694905.1 Ceratophysella granulata | reverse complement strand
TTCACCGTAGACCACAACTTACTTTTAATGCAAAATAAATCCAATTCTAAATAACTTAGTTGACCATAACTTACTCACATCGCAAGTATATTCGATTTTCACCGCAAATAGATTTGAATTCTCACCGCAAAACTACTTAGTTGACCATAATTTACTCTCATCGCAAAATAATTTAGTTTCATTGTAAAGTAGCTAAGTATCACTAGTTAGGCCGGGTTAGATTAGTTTAAAATTTTCCTGAGAGCATGTCAACAAGGCTAACATCAAATTGGAGAAATGTTTTGATGAACTTGGTTATTCTGCGGTAAAATAAACAAACGGTCAACCTAGTAAATTTGGGGGTGAGAATCGTTATTATTAAAAAACGATTGAACCTAAATCAATTTAGTTGCTCAGAAAATTACTCCTTCGAAAGGCGATGAATTTGGACGTCATTTTGTTGTACGTCACGTCTGGATTTTATTTTACCTTTGTCGGACTTCCGGGTCGAACTGTAGTATATATCCTAATCCGAATTGAAAAGCGTTTGATTGAAAGTAGTAGGGCGGAGGGTTCTTGGTCGTGATTGGAAAAGACTAATTCTGTCTTTATTGACAAGTTGATGAAGAGTGGACAGAGAGGGCTGGTGGAAGTTTCCTTTGGGAAAAGGCTGAAAGGAAGCCACAGGCTTTCAGGAACTCAGAACTCCTGAGTTGTCTATTCAGAACCCAGGAGCCCTCCTCAAAGGAACCGGACTGAAAGGAGGGAAGGACTCAGGCTCTGAATTCCTCCAGAAACAAGTCTTCCTCTGCCTGCAGAGAGAAAACTGAAAGTCTTTCACGTCCTCCAACCCATTCACTCACTTATTATTTTGACACCTTGAGGGAAGGAGGAATGATTGATAATTCTGCCCTGTCCCACCAAGAACAACCTCTCACCAACCAACCTTCATCAGCCCTTCTTCTCCATCCACCCAAATTCCAAACCCAGAGACAATATGTGCAGGGTGCTTCGAATCAACTCTATTGTATCGGGTTAATACGAGTTGAGCTTAGCCTGCCGCTACAATCTGTATTTCACTAAACAGCAAGTTTTTCTATTAATTAAGTAAATTTTGTAAAGCTTAAGCAGGATTTTAGATAAACTGCGAAAATCTGCTCGCTGCTAACCCTCTTAGCTCGACACAATATTTGCAAATGCAAGGATACAGCTACAAACAAGTTCAGGTACAAATACAAATAGATCATCTGAGCTTCCTCAAAGAAATTATTTCTATATCCAAATGGATTAACATTTCTCCGCTAAATAATAATTCAAAATTGTGACCGGCAAAAACAAAACTTTTCCCTCTATATATTCGGATTTTGACGCAATAGAACATGTACAAGTCGATGTCTTTTTTCATTTCAATACTATACGATACGACCATTCGAATTTTTATAAGCCATTTTCCTACTAATAAAACGTGTTCTTCCTAAATATGCTATTATATAATGTTTTCTAAGAATAACGATTTTGATTTTGGGTTTTCACGCAATAAAACGGGCTGATTATAAAAAGTAAGCAGAAATAGTATTTTAGCTAACCGAAAATTTTAATTCTTGGGAATTTGGAGTAAGTAATTAGGTTTTGCCGGAATATACATTCGTTTACTCAGATTAGGTTAGATTTTATCCAACATTAAATTGATGAAACATTAAATTATTCGTTCCATTTTTATTCAACCGCCAGCGATAAAAGAAATATTTTATTAAATTAATAATTAGACAATTTTAGGAGAAAGTCGTAGGGCCTATATGGCTGATCCTACCATGCTAAATTGAAGTATTAACATAATACGTTAATGAATAAAAATATGACCGCGGCTAACGAAATTTAACGGAATTTGAACTGATTTCTCCTAATGCCAACTCCCTGAGCTGAATCACCCTGCACATTACTTTGCCACAGATCCAATTTTCCTGTCGGAGGCCGAAGTGGATGATTGGATGGGTGGACTAGGGCGTTTAGTATTCCCAAGCCATCTTCCTCCACGTCATCAATTACAAAGACGAAGCCCTTGTCCCACTGAGCTAATCGGAAGGGAACCCATTCACACAGAATATTTTAATTAAATATTGACTGACAAGGCAGTGGTTGAGGAACCACACTCCTTCCCAACGCAGCCCACATAATAAAACGGCCTTTCTCCACTCTTCAACCGGATCCCGCTTTCACCCATGTCTTCCGTACTGGATTGGCAGTAGCCAAACATCCTAGCCCAGTTAAAGCATTCTTCGACAAAGTATCGCGTGATAAAATGCAATTCGGACTGGGAAAGAATGTGTATTTCACATTATCGTGTGACCACTGCTCTAGACCGTGCATACAGTGTTGTGCCGGCTAGCCAACGCACAGACATATTCGACCTACATAAATAGGTGCATGCAATCTAAAAGGTCATATTACTCTCTTACAATGTCTAAATCGTGCTTATGAACTAACCAAAGAACTCTAGTCTCTAGCCATATAGGTTGACCTAAAATTAACAAAAAAAGTAACAGAGTTCAATTTTTATGGATCACGATTTACTATTATATTATTTATCTTTTGGGGATAAAATTCTGATTCACGAATACGGTCTACATCCAACCTCATACCTTGTTTTTGGTTAGGATTTTCAAACATCCACAAACTGGTGAGATATTTTAATCAATAAAAACCACAACTGCGGTCTGCTGCTGTTGTGTCGTAAATTAGCCTTATACGATTGGTTACCTTTTTTTAAAACAATCACAGAAATGTGGACATTTCATCAACGAAAACCACAACAGCGGTCAGTATGTCTTGAATTAGCCTTGCGTGATTGGCTACACGATTTTCCCAACAATCAGAGATTGGTGAAATATTTCAATCCATAAAAACCACAAATGCGGTTAAATTATGTCGTAAATTAGCCCTATACGATTAGCTATCACCGTGGTCCGTGCGCAAATTGCAAACCGCCGCAACCGAAACCGAAGTACTTACCATAATTTTAGGACAAGACAGTTCTGTCATAGAGGTAGAGAGATATGTTTTTGCCAAGTACGTCATTGGAGGCTGTATGAATTTAAGGAGCTTGAAGAGGGTCAGTATTCAATGCTCAAGAGTTACGTGATGGAATGAAAGAAACCAATACTCTGTTTTGTGTAGTTCGACTCCGTTTTGTGTCATTCATGGTCTGGCTCAGTGAGACTAAACACAGAGTCCCAATTCGGGATTTATAAGGAGTAGAAGAAGTGGTTCCATATGAGCGGAAACCCTGTTCTGTCCGGACTGGAGAGAGGCGTAATTGCATGGGGAAAGTAAACAAGCGAGAAGCCTGGCCTGGTAGAACTAGGAAGTATGCACGACCTGCACTTTGTTCTCCTCTCCTCTTCGTCTGGATGTGGGAACGGGAGAAAATAAATACACGCTCCTCAACCCTTGCATTCGTACACTTGTCCTCGTCGTCATGAGCTATGCTGCTTTGCCCTTTGCTCCGTCTGTCTAGATCTAGTTGAGCTAATTGAGCGGACCTCACCTTTTTTTTTGTTCCACTTACCCGCTGCATCCCTCATTTTTGGTTGCATACGACTGGCGTACTTGCATACTGGGTCTCAGCCTGAGTGACCCATTCTTACCACAAGCTCAAGCCTTAATTCTAGTTTTACAGAACAGTACACTTCTCGGCTATGCCCAAATTCACCCATACATTCTACACTTCCGACCCTGTAGATCTGATATCGTAGTGACCTGGGGAGTAGTTTCCACTTAAGAGCAGTTTTTTAAACGAAATTGACGCCAATCGCAGTATGTAGTACGACAGGTATTGATTTGACCAAATTAGTTTGACGGGATAGGAGCTCATTACCGTTCCAAATAAGCCACATCTTTAAAAATGGTGTCAAATTTAATACAGTAGCATTTATTTGGGGTTCAATTAAAGAATATGCTGTAGTAAGTGGCTAATTAGCTCGAGTCCCGTTAAACTAATTTGACCAGGCCAGTTGTACATATTGGGATTCGTACCATCCCCGTTCAAAAGACCGCTGTTAATGACACTACTGTAGTTGCGGGTGGGACAGGAATAGGTTAGAGACGAAGGGTTGGACAAAATGGTAAGTGACAGGGACTCGGTGTCCTGAGTGTCTGTCCTAACCCCGTCTCTGCAATTAGTCCAGAATTCCAAATGATGAGTTCAACAGCTCGAACTCTGTAGTTAACTGACATTAGTTTGAGAAACTCGCTTCAACCCTTCTTCCTTAGTTCTTATTATCTTCTTTCTCTCTTTCCTCAATTATTTAGGGTTGGTTCGTCCATGCAGAGGCTATTGGAAAGTTCTCGAAGACAAATCAAGCGATATGCGCGTGCACATGCGCTAAAGCTCTTCTATTGGGTTAAAACTGGCTCCACAGTTAAAATTGCTGCATCTGTCCTATATGCACAGTGTAAGCTTCAAACCCAACCCGCCAGCTGAGTTCAACCTCGTGTCCAGAAGTAGTCATTGAAGAAATGCTTCTTATGCGCAGATATTTCAACGATTTGTACCAGCCTTATTCCAATAAGTAAACACATAAACTGCATTTAAGGATTTTACAAGTGAATATTTACAATTTGTGGTATTTTTACGAATTTGGTACATACTTCTTATCAAATTGAAGGTATTTTTTCAATTGTATAAATTTTCTAGTCTTTATTTTGCAGGTTTTTTTTTTATTATGTCGTATTATTTTATTTTGGAATTTTATTAACTTTGGCGGATTTCTATTGATTTGATGTTTTAAAAATAGCGTTTTTTACAACTTTTTTAATTGGGTGTTCAACCTAGATTTTTATTTTTTGACGTAGTTTTGCATTAAATATGTTTGATGGCTGTACATTTGCTCGATATGGTCGCATATTTCAGTAGATCCAGACCGTTTTTTTTAGTTCATTCGAGCCTTTCCGTTGCGATATAATTCAATGAACTATTTGTTATAGCATACTGCGAGTATAGCACTAGGGCAAGTGCTTAGTTTAGCCAGCAGGCTGAGTTTAAGCCATTTTTTTTAGCAAAAGTTGTAAAAATCAAGAACTTTCCAATGACCTCCGCACGGAGAACCATCCCCTTTTTTCTGATGACTCTAATGGACTCACAAGTCCCTCTTTGGTGTCTTACTCTCCATCTCTACCTGTAGAAACACGAGCTAGCTCCGAGTCAGGACATTGGGGGTGAGGATCCGGACGAGCTGAACGACATTCAGATCCGGCTCAAGACGAATCGACAGAGTAGTGGTGGTGGTGGCGGGGAAGGGTCACAAGTGTCCTCACCCGAGCCACGTGGCTCAACAGATGCTGGAGCTTCAGTCAGCTGGTCATCTCGACGCGGGAGTTCGAGTGGAACCACGTCAGCCGGACGTGGTCTCAACGCCACTTCGAGCTCAGTGACTGCCGTCACGGCTGCCCTTGTGACCCTTCCCTCTCCTGCCACTGTAGAGCTGGAAGCCCGTACGCCCGCCTCCTCCGTTCAGGGAACAACTCAGCCCAGCGGCCTCAAGAACGTGAAAGTGTCCAGACTCTAGAAGGCTCGGAGAGGTCAGAGGAGCTTGTGGTGCTACAGAGACAGTGCGAGACATGGACTCGGACCATTTGTTTTCGGGGTTAGCCCATTGAGACGGAGCAGGGCTGGAGTGGTGTGAGGCAGTGGACAGTGGGTATGATGTATGGGGAGCCCAGACGGGACTTGGTCCCAGGAACTAACTGCGGATGTTTAGAACTGGAGTGATTTCTGTGCAGATCCTCCGTCGAATGAACACAGAGCTCAGCTAATAGCTACAGTAAGTCGTCTTCGTCGTCGCCAGAGAAAGCAGCCAAAAATTCAAGATAATACTTCCAACAAACAAGATTACTAATGCTTAACTTCGAAAAACACGTTTTTTCCTATAACAGTCTCTTTTCCTTACTTGGACCAGCAAACCAGTCTTCACCTCAATTCACTCTCCGACCATTATTGGGAATATCAGCCTCAAGTGACACGTTCACCTGTGTAGAAATACATATACACATGTATGTATGGAGTCGTCCTATGTAGTAGACTACAATAGCACGTAGTAAGCCTTCCCTTCATCACGTGTCCAAGGAAAGGTCAGGCATGTAGTACGAAATCTTATATCCGCATTTCATACATCTTCAATTGTAGAATACTCGAGTAGAAGGTTAAGTTCTTGAGTCATTTCCAGTAGTTGTGACGATCCGATGGTTCAACTTGTACCAAGACTTCTCCTTAAGATTAGACTAGAGTTTGGACTTGACTCCTCCCACTTGTACACGAAAGAAAGGACTCATTGTAGTACATTTCTAAGCCAGTACCTAATTTGTATATCAACTAACTTAAATATGTATATTTACCTTATGAAGAATCTGTGACAAATAAGGGTGGATTTGGATAATGTGACTACAATACACTAGCTAATGCCCTCCTTCCCCTTCCTGAGTGATTCGGACTATTTTCTTTTGAGGAATAGGTAAGAATGGGATTGGAAGGTCCCTCCTGAAGGCACGTTCTGTGGAAATTCCAATATCTTGAGCTAAATATTATGTATCCGATCCAATTAGTCAACCCGAACTTACATTAATGCAATTCTCAAAAGTCTTTGGTGATATAATTCTAGTTCTGTAAAGTTCCCAGTAGCGCGTGGCTTTGCCTTGGCTTACCCCACTGTTTAACCAAAAGATGCCATTTATGTATTATCAGCTTCGCAATTTTTAACGCATCTCTCAAAATTACATCTCAACAACGGATTTGCTTCCAGTCAAACCAATGAAAATCTACAGTTGCTAGCTTTCAAACCAGCTGCCGGCGCTTTATTGGTTCAATAGTGGGGTGCAAAGGGTAAAGCCGTAGAGTATATTGCGATTGACAACAAATTAAGGCGAAAACTTGACTCAACTTGAGGAACAATGCATATCCTGTGTATACCCATAGTAAACACTCATTCCAAATGACATGTTTTCAATTTGGACACTTTTGGTTAGAATAGGCAACAGACAAGCTCAGATATTTCAATTATATAATTCCTTTATTTTGGCAAAACTTAACCCGAGGATCAGGATCATATATTTTCAAAATGATGACGATTTTATGATTTTGAATCCGTATAAAAACGATTTTGATTTTGATAAAGTGACTAAAATTAGAGTATTTCGAATTTCGCAAAATCTGGCTTTGGATTTTAAAAAATCGGGATTTACGTATAATTGGATATTAAAGAACAGTCTCTTATTTTCATTCTGATTTTGTGACTAACCTGTCGAAAGTGTTAGTTTTATTTATATTTTGTAAAGTTTTTAAAGATCTGCTGTTTTTGGTCAATAATTTTGAAATTCATCATCTCGAGATTTTTCCCATCCCTGCTAAGGAACAGGAATAAAGCCTGGTTACAGTTCTGAGCGCTGAGTGTTTACCATGGGTGTTGACTAGTGTGCTTCCCACGTTTCTCACACGACTTGCACTCCTCAATTTTTCCCAATAAATCCCATCCTCAGAGAAGAGTGTTTCTCGAGTCTCCTATTCCTGCTCGTCAGAAACTTTGTACTAATTTGGTACTTAGACGAGCCAGCAGCAGGAGGATCAATGGAGCCGAGAACCACACAAGAGTCTGGAAAGGCTTACATTACAATCTTTGGATACATATGTCTTTTTATATTCATGACCAGTTTGAAGAATCTTGTACGACTTGTTGTGTTCCTTGTCCTTTTTTTTTGACAACATTTGACTTCTTCATGGTGTGATTTCCTCCTTCTTACAAAACTATCGCTTAGCTCTACGCTAATTAGGCTGCAGTAGTAGGAAAACTAGGCCTAGTTTTACTATATACACTATACATATGAATAGAGCGGAGGGATACGGAATACCTATAGACCTATACTTACCTGTAAGACATTAAACTAAAGACTCGGCCAGAGAACGGACGGAAGAGAAAGTTGCACTCGTACATGAGATATAAAAAAAACATTCCTACTTATGATGATACCAAAAAAAAAACCATTTGCCACCACGCTAAATGTTATGAACCACTTATGATAATTACTATGTGTATTTACATATATCTACGAACCATAATTACTACTTGTATTATGCACCAAAGAACCTCAATCTTCCTTCCCTCAAAACAACTCAAACCAATTCCCTTCATGGCGTGACATGGGATTTGTAATGGTAGCAGGGCGGCATGGAGAAAGTCGTGAAATTTAAATTCGAATTGATTGAAACACGGATTTTTGCTAAATTCGTAATCTTTGTGCAATTTGCATTAATGCTTTCTCCAAGCGGACCTGGCATCAATTCTATTGAAGTCCCCATTTGTTGTTTGTACTCCCCAAAAACACGCCCAGTTTCAATTCATCAATCGAGCCATTAACTCTCTCCACAATGTACGTTTATATCTCTTATTATACGAGAAATGTATTGTTACCTAGACGTCAGATTAAGAAAAGAGAAAAAACTATGTTGTCCCATTAACCAGAACCGTTCAATTAAAAATAAAGATCACCTAAGGGTGTTACAAAGGTATTCATGATGACCAAGGAAACTCTAACGGAAGAGATAAATATTTTCCGCTTATTTCAATGTTAAAAAGTTGGGACTAGTCTGAGACGTAGTGTCTCGAAATACGCTTTCACTTTCAATTTCAATTAGAACAAAAAAACTTTAGTCAACTGTGAACAACTAATTTGGCATTCGGGTTTAATTCATCTTTTGTCATACTTTCTCTGATGTTTTCACTTCCTTTCCTTTCTTTAATGTTCATAAACATACGAAACAAAAGTTTATTCGTTTGACTGAACCATGGAACTCATAAACACCTTGGGTGAGGTCAATTTCTTTACATATTTGGAAGAAATTGGAAAACCAAATAAATAGTCGACTCTGGAAGCCGCCTACAAGGAGCACAAACTCAATCCGGGAAATTCCACTCACTAACAAGGTTTTTATAATAGACATTTATGGACGCCAAATTAGAGGCATTTCTTCTACAATTCTAGGAAGAAGATTGGATGAGGCATTTTCTACGCACGCACAGGAACAAAGACGAAAAGCTGGTCTAGAGAATATATGTTTGGTATAAATGAACCATTATTAAATACGTAAAGACACCAAGTACAACTAAGCCCAAATTTGAACTTTCGTTTTCAAATGGAATCAAGCACTGTCCACATTTGAAGGAACGGGAACTTTGAAAATTTAGAACACTGCACTAAACAACCATACATAGCTTTGCTTAAAGGCCGTCACTTAATGACAGAGCTCCATTCTTCACTCATTTCTATGTAAAAAAAATTATATTTCGGTTATTTTTTCGTCGATTGAGTTAATTAATTTGCTTTAAAATATTGGGGAAGGTCTACGTAGAAGCTGTTCTCAAACCTCTTTCCTTCTCATCAAATTTAAAAAGGGCGTGCAATTAATTTGGAAAATATGTCAACTCATACGCTAAAAGGCATATTGGTCTTTCATCATTCAACCTGCGTTTAATAAAGCTATCAATCGATTTGAAATGTGTAATATTATATATTTATATCCTCCACATAAATACATTCAAATATGAATATTTATAATATATATATATATACATTGGAAATTATTTGTCGTTAACTACGTCCAATGAAGTGCCATCAATCAGCCTGCATTTGATAAATACCCGAATCATAATTTCCCATGATTAGGATATCTTTTTTATATCATTACAGGATAACCAGGATTAGATAGTTTCTAAAATACTCTATGGTTCGGTTATAGACACGAGAACGAACCCTACTGCTGTGTAAGCATTAAACAAACATATTATTTCAAAATTAGAATTTCCCATAAACCAGAGAATACGAGTATTATCTATACGATTTGATGTATGACGCATTTTGGCTTTTAATTTGAAGATTAAGACTAGACAAAGTATTTTTTTGTAAGAAATGTATTTATTTTCTTTGAAGTTGTCCGTGATAACTAATTAAGACGTGCGTGGAACGTGGGCCGGGTGTTGAGAGTTGAGTTGGGAGGGAGAGAGATGTGAGACAAGCTAATAGGATCTGGGCCAGAGCTTAGCACTGAGCGACGAGTGGGAACTTTCACACGGGTATTTATCAAGGAACAAAAATAAATAATAAGCGGAGAAGTATATAAATGGAAATTCAAAGACTTTTCAAAATATTACTACTCAACTTCCAGTTTTGAAAGTCATAGTTCGACTCTTACTTGAAACATGCTTCAGGAATAAGCATATCGTAATTACGATGAGGCTTTCAATGTATCATGTGGCTATGGACCGAAGCCAGAGTAGCATGAAGCCCGAGCCCGAAGCGCACATTTCCCGTGTTCAATCTTATCTGAGTGTGGTTTTATTCAATCAAACAAATACAACATAATTTAAGGAAAGTTTTAAAGTTTAAAATCGCTTTTGTGTATTTTGTGTTTGAAAAAATTCTCATGCTTAGCAATACAAGTTTAAATGTAAAAAAAGTGTTTGCTTAATGTCAGCAATTTTCTGTTATATGGTTTACAAAATGTAACGTATTTGTCATTTCGGATAACCGCCAATTCGATTTTCGCCATTTCGAACGTGCAAATTCTATCAATTGCTAAGCAAATTTTGTCGATTTAATTTTTCCCATTTCGAATAGGCAAATAGTACAAGTCACCCTGTTGCTGAATACCAAAATGAGCACCACTATTCGACTTGAATACTTTTTGTCAATATAAATGCAAGGTTACAGCCCGTTTTGATGGTTCTGGCGACTTAGGTCGAAGAAACCATGTTGAAATGCCAGAATGGTTTCTCATTAAATAAATATATTGTTGTATTTCTTAATTTGTTCAGCAATTAAACTCAAATTCGACACATATGGTTCTTTCGTTATTTATCATCGCTTAGTGGTGTTCAGTTTCTGAATTTTACAAAGGGTGTCTTTCAATTATTTTTAAAATAACATCCAGGGGCATGGTAAAGTGATATCTCGAAACTCTACGATCAGTTATTGACTGATCAGAGTTTCCTAACATAATTCCTTATGGACGTTTAACATATGAATTCCAAATGCAAGCCATGACCATATGCCGATGGGAAAGCAACACTACGGAATTATGTTCAAAGCAAACATCTCATCTTGAGCAGCTCACCGAATTTCCATTTACCAAAGAAGATACTTTTAGCTATCGTAAAATGTTGTTTGAGTTTACTTGTTCATTGAAATTTGTTTGGGTCAGGATGAGTGTATCTGTGGTGAGGGAGTCTTTGAAGGAGGACTTGAATGAATGGTTGAGTGAAGTGGATCGGAGATTGAGTGCATTAGTCAGAGTCAATAGGGAAGATAAAGGTCAGACTCAGGCCAAAGGTTCTCAACAGACGAAATATTCCGCTTTCAACGGACCAGCAGCTTCCATCCTTCACAGGAGTCGACAGGAACTCAGGACTTCTGATTAGGCAGTTGACTCGCTCATGTATTTATTCCTTTCAACTCACGCTCTTTCAAACATGCTTGCACTCAATAAAATATCTCCATCCAATAAGAAACAACTTCACTTCCTTTGACATACGCTCAATTGGGCAGCCAGGCTTTTTCCCATGAACTCAAAATGAAAACGTTCCCATGAATATGTCCTGTCCTATGTAGTATTTCACAAAAGCCATATCAAGTAAGCTAAGGCTAAGATGATATACGTTAATCAAACCAATCTCCCACTACACACTAAGCGATTTGCGCATTTCACCCTACATACTTATGATAAATGCTATTTAATGCTATAAGTGCAATTTTGTCAAAAGGCGACTTTGGAACTTTTGGCGAATATAGAGATTTTTGAAAAGAAGATTTTTAAATGTCAGGCTTGGATGTGTTCAATTCGCACATCGGTTTTGGATTTGGGATATGGCCCTTGACAGCATGGTGATTTTAACTTACCATCATGTGATATCAGGACTATACATAAGTGCATGAGGATATGTTTGGTTAGGTTAGGTTTAAGTACCATATGACCATATTATCTAATGGTATAAAAAATTCAAGCTAGAGATTTTGGGCTAAACTAAAATAGTACCTTAGATAGTGCTTATTACAAAATACAATTTGGTTGGGTCCCGAAAGCTTTGGCTTAATTAGCCGGCTCGCCTCAAAGTTTGACCACCTCAAATTTGACGCCATTTTTAATTGACTTCCCGATCGAATTTTTGGGAAAGCTTAGCGGCTCTGAAAAGCACTTAGTGTACCCTACAAAACGACACCAAACTTGTACAAAATTCATTCATTGGTTAAAGAGTTGAACTTTTGAACCAAGATGGCGGCCATCAGCATGCCCCAATGGTGCTAAAACTAAGTGCTTTCTCTTCGAGTGATACTAGGCTACGCGATGTTGGGTGTATGTGGTTTTTGATCGTTCTGGGCCTCGAACAGCCCTTACTAAACTTACTTATTAAAACTGAAGAATGAAACACTTGCAGAAATATATTTACACTACATTACACAACTTTGGGCATTTAAAGGAAGTGAACCCAAAAAGATGACGAAACAAGTCGTTTCATTTGAAAATTGAATTTCCAGAACAGTTAACTATTAAGCGAGTGTATTTTTGGCTAGGCAGCAAATAAAGATCAGAGTAGAATAGAGCCGAGTCAAATGTAGATAAATGTAATTCAATAACTAAAAAATCAAAAATGCTTTTGTACGGCATCCATTTGAAATAATTTTGTATGTATTTCGAACCTACGGCAGTAAATGCATTTGACTAGTTTCCCAAGCCGAAAAATACACAAAAAAGTTTGTTGCAGATTCGTGTTGACTCACAAGCAAAAACAAAATTCTAGGAAAAGAAGTTTTGTCAAAATGATTTTTGACGTAGAGACCGACAAGGGAATTTTAAAACCTGTTGTTGCAGCTGGTGTTGCTGACTGTAGCATGAGCATTGAGCATGAGTAGGCCAAGCGGATTCAAGATTCAACTATCATTGTGCTGTGCAACTAGAAGTAACATCTGACAGCTAACGACCAGCTAAGATTGAGCCCTTGGGAAATAATTGCAAATGTTCAGCTGGGACGAGAGATAGAAATTATAGATGGAATCTATATAGCTGACAAATGCATGCTAAAGGCTAATTGCTTTATAATTGAAAGTTAATGTAGTTCTACAAGCACAACAGCTTGGAATTAAAAACAGTTTCACAACCAAATATTTATTGTTCCCAAAAGTTCTCAACTCAACTCAGTAAAGTAAGCTAACAAGAAGTGTGCGGGGAGTACGAGCCTGTTCAACTTTTGTTTAGTGATCAATTTACCCGGCCCGACAGCTCCATATTGAAAAGTTGTTCCAGCAGAGATCCGGGTTTGACAGAACAGGCATGTTTAGTGTTATATATTATATGTAGAAAGTCATATTCAATATTTAGGCTCCAAACTTTCTCTCCTCGCTACTGTTTCCCAGCTGCACTACACCATAAAATAGTGTAGCTGTCAGACCTATTCTTTCTTCCTATTCATTGTGATTCTTTCCCAGGTTGAGCTGCGTGTCGAATTATGCCTTTGTTCAGGCCAAACTGAGATTTACATTAGAAGTACGTTTCGTGGATTCCTCGTGTATTGGCAAGCATACACGACTGCTCATCAAATTGTTTTTCGTTGAACTGACCACAGAAGCCTACCATTTCTATTTTCTATGAATTTGGCAAAATGAATTTGCCAACCGTATTTTCGCCAATCCACTATGAAACCCTTTCTGAGGCTGCATCAATGATACATCACTAATTAGATACAAATGCATTGTTCGCAGGTACACTCACTTTCATAAATCAAGGCAAACTTGTGTTTCAAATCATTAAAAATTAAGCCTCATTAAAAACACATCAATTTATGTACAAATTCAACACTTGCAGTTTTAAATATTTTAAATTCAAACGACAAAATCAAAATCTCACGTACATCCATTGAATAACAAGTCAAATCACACGAATCTATGACTGTGGCCAATTGGCTAGAGTAACAAGCGTATTTTCGAGTCAGAATATAAAGTTTTGACTCAAAATATGTCACAAAATTAAGGTAAAAACAGCCCAAACTGAAAAAGGTGTTGTGATGATTATAGAGAATTAATGCATTTATTAATTCCATGTTGTTAAATTCGACAGAAATCAATTACGGATCACGAAATCTTAATACAAAAAAAACGGATGGCTTTACAAATAGAGACTAAATACTCTCTGTCCTATATTTTACTTAATAAAATTTAACCCTATGATAAAGCCGAGCAATTTTTTTAAATAAAATTTTAGGGATCATCTCACACATTGAATGAATTTAGCCTTCCCCAGGTACTTTTCTTCTGAAATCTTGCGCTAAAATCTTCATATTTACTATGAATAATCATGAATGAAGGCATGTACAGAGGCTCGCCGGTTGAATACATGTTCTTTGAATGATACGTACTTATCCTGTCTAACATTCGTAAATCCTTTTAACATCAAAAAATAAACAACAATTCGACGACTTTCTCCAGAATTCTGGAAAATTCTGAAAATGTAGAGAGAGAAAATGTATTAAGTATATTTAAATCAATATTTAAAAGAAGAGAAACTCAATTCTGGTTGGATGGCAGGAGAAAGTATGATGATTTGGAGGAAGGAGAAAGAAATCTCATATCTGGGATGCATACAGTGTGAATGACATGAGACAATCTGAAGCCATCGGACCTTGAACGGATAGCGGAGCGTGGCGAGACGTAATATTGGAAACTAGGAGGCCCATAACATAAAATAACTGTACGTGAGGCCCATGGACTCACTTGCCTCCCATTGTACTCCTCAACAAGGTTTCTCATTCGTGCCAAACGTAGTTCTCCTGGAACAACTGGATGACGGGCTCAATATCAGGTGACATGGAGCAGTGTTTATCTGAGGGACGCGGAAGATGAGGATCCACATCAGTAGAGTCTGGGTGGGAACAAAAGGCTGTTTTCCTTAGGGATGGACATGCAAATATATAGAACTGGCAGTCTAATCATATTAGGAAGAGCTGAACACTTGGAAGAGATTGGAGACAAGGTCTGTCTGACAGGAGAACGGACCACCCGATACACTTCCTCCAGCGACACCCTCGTCTTCAAAGGACTCCGAAATTCAATAGGCTCACAGACTGGGAGCAGTTCGATGGCAATCACTCTCTTCACATTCCGGACTACCTGTTGGTTCATTTTACACAAAGAATATGCGCACGGATCAAGAGAAAGCCCGTTTTGTTCCTCTCAGGAACATTGTAGAAGTGGCTATGGAGAATGAACAGAGAGAAAGTCACACGGTGCTCCAGTCTCACGAAACAGCTTCTCGCACTACTCAGTAATTAAAGAGTTGAGATCCTTTTGGCAAAAATTGGATGCTTTACCGAGGCGGAAGTAGGCTAACAGTTTAAGTCTGGGGCAAGGCATGGTTTAGCGAAGTTCTAAACATTTTATCCAAAAAGTGAAGCCACGGACTCTTATTATGCCTGTGTTGACGAAATATGTTATATTAAATATTGTAAATTGCATATGTGTAGTACTAGATTTGTATAGCCTTATGCTCTGTATGGACTCAGTGTGGGTTCGATGAACTTTGCTGTGATATTGAATCCTGCGTGATGCGTGATGCGTGATGCTATATTCTACTCATAAGGTGGTAAATTACTTGCTACTTTTACCTTGACTTAAC
>JAQFYU010001247.1:0-15689 GCA_034694905.1 Ceratophysella granulata | reverse complement strand
TACTTTAAGTTTATAGCTGCGGAAGCAAAATAGCGCCAACATTCCGCATTTATAGCGCCGTGATTAAATGGCACCCATTCTCATTACATAATTAAAAACTCATTTTCTCAATGAATAAGCAATAGTTGAACTAAGCGGGCATCTATATTAGAACACCCAAGTTGGGCTTATACAATAGCCCTGTCCGCCTGTCTGTTTGTTAATAATATTTTCAAATGAGAATGGGAAGTCAAGTTATAATACAGTAAACTCGTTTACTGGACAGCAGTGGTCGTGCGCCTTTCTCGTTTAAATTATAACTAATGATTCATCACCGTTAATTCTAAAATATGTATGTTGAGGGCAAGATATGAACTTAAATTCGTGTTTCAGCATATTTGATTTCTAACTCAGTACTGCAAGTTCGAAAAAATAAATTAAATTACGATTATTAATACAAGATTAGAATTAGCTCAAACATATGACGAGGATAACGGAAATGGCATCAAATGACATATAGAGCGTCTACTGTACACCATCGTACCACCAAATAAATACTCTGATGTCTTACCTAATAAAACCTAAACAATCATGAACATCTTGAACTAAGAACAAATAAAATAAGAAGGCATCAAACTAAGCTTCCTGTATTATTAATTATTGTATGTAGATAAAGTTAGTCATGTCATGAAATATGCTGCTATAAAACATCTCGTATGTATAGTATATGTATGTATGAAGTGAAATTGTGCTTCTAAGTACCTACCGTACAATGCCTAGTCAAGCTCCCTGCCGCAACGCATAATATTATGTATTTACATCTACATACAATCAAATTTAATATTTGCCATTATTAAGAATTGACAAACGTAAATTGCCTGTAATACATAAATATAAATTAAAATAACAGTTTGAGAATGGGGCTTGCGTTTTTTCACGCCTTAACTTAGGTATTTAGTTTTAGTGTCAGAGCGAGCAAGGAGCAAGTACACCCCAGGTACCTACGCTGAAGGATGAACACTATATGTATTAATAATACTCAGGTAGACAAATTATCAAAAGGAGTGACCCAAATTCAAAACTATTTTTTAAAACACACTAATAGCTACATCGGTCGGAGTCGGAGTCGGAGGGATTAGGTGTGAGTGTGAAGTGAAAAGTCTAGTGTAATTCTTTCTCGTACTATTGTTTGAGCAAGTCGATGTCAAATCATGTAGTTAAAAAGAAGTCACGATTCACGATCACGAGTCACGGCTTAAAAGATTCCGAAAATGCAAAATGAAATTAAAATTACAATAAACAGTACAATTTTTATAAATAGCGGATTATACATTAATAAAGTCATTATTGTAATTAACTTTTGCCATATTTGTTACGATTGAACTATGAGCTTAGATTAGCTTTTTAAAAGATTGGCTGGTAATTGTTTATATTATTTATATTGTTTGGGCTTCATCCTTCATCGTTCGACTTACTAGAAATCTACATATGATTCTATGTACCTTGTCTTCTATGATTAGTTTAAAAAGGAAATAATACATACATAGAAGCCATTATAATAAGCATCTTTCGAACTTGGAATATAGAAAACTGGGAGGTTTCAAACTTTTTAGCGGCAAATTTTTGTATTAGCCTACCACCAGCTGCACGCCCACACGTAGTACAATTTTAGTACTCGTCACTTTTGTTTGAGTTTCTTGAATTTGTAGATTCAAATTCATTGTTCAGTCATCATCAGTTCTTTTCAGTTTTCATTCGTATCGCTATTTTGACCGATTTTGAATTTGTTCTTGTTCTATCATTTCCGTCGACTACTGAACTAACTCTCCTGTTACTGTTTGCTCCTATCTCTTATCTATCTCCTGTCACCTGTCAAAATCACAGGTTCGTGTCACGTGTGTGTATTGTAATTCTGCAAGTAGTGATTTTGTATTTGTAATTTTGTTATTCATATCACACAACGTTGGCATTCAGCACTATTTATCATTTTTTGTTTCGTTCTCGTTTGCCTCAGATTGCAGTTTGCCGTTGCACCAGAGAGATACACGAGTGACTAGCGATTTACCATTCCAGTTACTGGTCTGGAATTAAATTCACGGTGACGGTTGTGGATTAGACGATAAACGACAGCTTCAGTCTATACTACTTCTTACGATTGCATAGGTATTACATATTGCACAACGTGAACGTTGGTCATATTTTTGGAGAAAGTCAGGTTCAGCTTTGGTGATTCTGTTGCTGCAACGGTAGGGTGCCTGGCCAAAATGTGAATTTTCCACCAAAAATTTGAATTTCCTGCCAAATTTTGAATTTCACCCCAAAACTTAAAAATTCCCGCTAAAATTTGAATTTTCGCGCCAAAATTTGAATTTCCCCGCTAAAATTTAAGTATTCCCGCTAAAATTTTAATTTTCCCACTAAAATTTAAATATTCTCGCCAAAACTTAGACTTTTCAGCCAAATTTTATCTTTTCCCGCCAAAATTTAAATTTCTTGCCAAAATTTGAATTTCCCCTCAAAATTTGAGTTTTCCCGCCAAAATTTGAATATTCCTGCGAAATTTCCCCGCCAAAATTTGAATATGCTCACGAAAATTTGTATTTTACCGCCAAAATTAAAATATTCCCGCCAAAAATGGGAGTTTTCAAAGCGTCAACAAAACTTCATAAATAACTATAATTCGAATTGAATTGTAAGTTTTATACCCTATAATTTCAAATTCGGGCAAAAATGCAGATCCTTCAAAACCAAGGTGTCTTGACGACGGAGCAGCTAGCTGTAATAAGGTTGGTCATCCGTGAAGAAAATCTCAAAAAGCTCGATTCTGTCTTTGGCGAAGTAACTTCTAACTTCGCCAATGCAATTGGAAGCGGTTCGGTAGCCCTTGGCAACGAATTAACTTCGCATTTTATTTTCACAATTCAATATTTCCCGCACTTCCGCAGAATTTGGTTCTTGTTCTTGCTCTTTTTTACAGTCGACGCGATGTTTCTGGATGAATTCGTGCATTTGGGCTATGTGATAGAATTGAATGTACAGTGTGTGCATTGACATGGAACTGCAGTGGATGTGCTTGTACGTATTGTACATTTGTTCTAGCACACAGCACAAAAGCACACTGACAATCCAGAACTACTGCGTCAGCTGTACACGTCTGATTTCATCAATGCCCTGCCATCTAGCGGCATCTGTCTGAACTGTTGAAGTGGCGCCATCTCGCGAAGAGTGATTGAACTTTTTCGACAAGTTTGTTTGGTCTCTGTCAGGATTCGCAATTGCGAAAAATGAAAAGTAAACAGAGCATGGACCAACCTTATACGGCAGTCAAACAATCTTGTTCAAAACCTTTAGGTGGTCAGGTCAATCAGTTATCACAGGGTCAGCAAAATTAACACGTCCATTTGCAAGACAAGCCGTTCCATGACCTCTTCAAACATTTTCCCCGTTTAAAAAACTGTTAAACCCGTTGCTTTACCTTTTGGCTCAGGCTCCCATGCAATGTTTAATTCGGGCAAATAGTCAGTCAGCTTTCGGCCAGTATTTCGGTTTTCAGGTCAATTAGGACCCAGTTTAAGGCCCAGCTAAGGGTAACGGGGTCAGTCTAACTTTCAAAGTTGTCATTTGAAGTCAGTTAAGTTTGATATTATTTCCATTTCTCAATACGGTCAAACAAGCCAAAATTTCGGTTTTTGGGTAGTTTTAGGGGTCAACTATACTTTTTTAACTGCGTTGAATCAGTACAGATTTTTGAGACCTCGACTGACCCCACAGTGCTTCCCAGTGCCGAGATAATCGGGCACAACCGGACTGACGGACTGACAGACTAGACGGTAACTCCAAAATATTGAGTAGATTGGGATTCGGATTTCGGATACGGAATGAGTAGTGAGTCCGAACGAGTGGGTTCCACTTCGGGCATCTAACTTACGCAATTCAGTGTTCGGTTTCAGTAGCAAGTGAATAACAGAAAACAATACACGTGTTTATAATTTTAATTTGTTTAAGTATACTTTTAATTTGATCCTAATAAGGGTCGTGCTTTTCTTCTATCTTCAGGTTAAAGGCGCACATCGACTAAACCTTCATGAGCAGTGAGCATACTGCTTTCAATACTGGAGCATATCGCGGCGACGAATTTTTGTAATAGCGAAAGGTAGGTATTGCACAACTGGTTTGCATTTATACATCTTAAAAGTCAATCCTGAAAGTCCTGGTGAAGTGAACTCTTGTGGCTTATTCAAGCTAAACCGAAATTGCTTGCGACAAAATATACGAATATGTGAGTTGCCTTTGAGTGTGAGTTGAATACTCATAAAATAATTTTGGTATTTTACTTGAATCCAGTTCAGCAGATCATGGAGTCCAGTAAGGGGATTTCCGGATCAAATTTAACAAACTACATTCGTTTGCAATATCTTCTGAACACAACTTCAACCGGTATACTTCGAGAAACGTTTCGGGAGAACTGGAAGGTATTATACCAGACGAAATGGGAAAATTCTTCTGAAAATGGAGCTGAGTTTATCCAGTCGCAAGCCGGGAAAGCTCTATACAATCGAGGAGGCTCCATTCAGAAGCAACTTTTGAAATCAGGTGACCTTGGAAAATGGGACCTACCACTTTTGATTGACTCATTGGAAACACTAGACAAAAAGAAACCAAAAAACAACTTGCAAAACCTTAAGAAAATCCGAAATCAAATTGCGCATCATGGAAGCATGTCAGTAGAAGATGCAGAGTTTGAAGAAATGTGGAAAACTATTTCCGAAGCTCTTCAAACTTACGGTGTATCTCAAGATGAGCTGGACGAAATCAAAAAAATTCAAATTGGACAGTTGAACTCTGAGCAAAATTCCAAGAAAGAGAGTCACCTTAATGAGGCGAACATGGCGAAAGCTGAGGAGTTGAAGACGTCAGGGAATCAATTATTTCAGAACAAGAAATACGACGAAGCAATAGAAGTCTATTCCGAAGCCATTCGCTTGTCGGGGATCCCATCAAACGATCTTGCAGTTCTATACTCAAACCGGTCAATTTCCTATTTAATTTTGGGTGATCCCAAAACCGCCAAAGAAGATGCCAAGGGAGCCGTTCATCTTCGACCTTCATGGTGGAGAGCTTATCATCGTTTGGCAAGGGCTTATGAGGCACTTGAAAAACTTGATGTCGCGTTGAAGCACTACGAAATTGCTCATGGACTGGAGCCAACCAATATCCATGTCAAAGATGATGTTGACAACTGTCGCCTACGGGTTATTAAACGGAGGGAAGATGAGCATTTGGATCCCATGCACTTTGTTCAGAGTTTTGAAGATCTGGCCCTGCAGATGAACTCAGAATACGGTACTTCCTTGAACGCAGACGTCCTGCAGAGACTCCAGAAAGAAATTGGCGGGCTTGATGGCATTTGTGAAGAGGGAGACAATTACAGATTTGGAAGAGGAGTTAAGCAAGACTATGCTGCCGCTGCTAGATTATACACCAAGGCCACTCGCTCTGGAAGTGCCCGAGGAATATACTCTCTAGCATTGCTTACAGTGGAAGGGCAAGGTGTGAATAGAAATGTGGCGGAAGCAATTCGTTTATTGAAAGAAGCAGCAGCTCAGGAACCGACAAGGACCTTAGTAAATGGATTCAAGGTACCCAACTTTGGTGTAGCTGAAGCAGAACATGCACTGGGTCATTCTCACGAAGAAGGTATTCATGTTCGGCAAGATATCAAAAAAGCAATATATTGGTACGAGCGAGCAATTATACATGGTTCTGGAGATGCTGCCAACAACGTAGGCCTACTCTATTCCAAAGGGAAGGGCGTTCGAGAAGACTCATCAAAAGCTATTGAGTACTACAAGCTCAGTGCCTTCATGAAGGTAGTTCGTGCAATGGAAAGTTTGGCTCATATTCACTTGAAATTAGGAGACTTGGTCAATGCTCAAAAATGGCATGCCTTTGCTATCGCAAAAAGAAGTGCAAGCTTGAAGATTGAATTCTTAGAGAAGTTTAAGCAAAAACTTGGAAATGACTTAAACAAACCCTTGGACGTTGACACATTTCAGCGACAATTTGAAGACGAGGTTAAGAAAGGTCCCTTGAAGCATCTGATTTCAGAGGACAGTATTCACAGTGTAATGGAGAAGGTCTTAGCGCAACGAGGACTCAAAACTTCGAACTCAAGTCGAAATGCAACTTCTCGAAATATTCACGGACTCACCGACCCCTACAGAGTTACCATCATTAAACTACATCGAAAAAATATCAAGCTCATGAATACTGGTACCCTTGGGATGCATGACATTAAAGTTGTTCCGCCTTCTTTGAAACAAAAGTCGGATGTGGACCTGACTAATCTGAAACCAATTTGTTTTGAAGATATGAAGACCGACAAGGATTTCATCTATCATGGATTCGTGCTTAAACTCACACTAATTGAAGATGCATATTTGGGAACTCCTTCTGTTGGACTCATTGGCGAAGATAAGAATGGGGACATTCAGCGGATCTTCATCTATCACTTCAAGCAGGACAAGGATACTCAGAACACTCTCGGATTTGGATGTCAAATTAGCATCTTGAATCCCTACTTTCGACTGACAGATGATGGACTTCCGGCTATTCGTGTTGATGACGTTTCGCTGGTCTGGTACCACCCAAATCTCAAAAATACAAGTCTTTGTCGGTATTGCTTCAAGGAAAACAGTACTCTGATGTGCAGGAAGTGTATGAGAGTCGTCTATTGCTCCCGAGATTGCCAGGACAAGGATTCAAGCCTTCTCAGTCATGACCTGATGTGTAAGAAACGTCTTTGGTATCCCAAATAGGCACACAACTAATGCCTAGCCATAAATGAGTCTATTTGCAATTCTTAAAATTCAATTCCGCTGAAAGTTTGCGCAGCAAAATGAATTGTCAGGTGGTGTGATCGTCATTGGAATAATATTTTTAATGTAATATTTAACTTACGAACGACAGCTTAAAGTTTCTACATTTTTACACACTACGGTCTACATGTCTCAAGTGAACTATCATAAATTAATGCCTTCCTACACACATGTTGTGATTTACTGATAACATGAATTACAAAGTAATGTGCGACGCCATAAAATAACGTGCCTTTTCCAATAATTAATTTATAATTACAGCATAATTAACTCTGTATACATATACAGATTTCGGGTAAAACCAAAACCTGCTCAATGTTCAATGATCAACCAAAGTTGGTGTGAAAGTACCTGCCTACTGATTTTAATTTAAATATTGTTTGTTTTAACAATATCACACATAGCGAGAAATCCCTTGTCTAGCATATGACATGACAGTTGAATATTTTAGAATATAAATTGGTTTTTTAAAAGATTGATTTCAGCGGCACGTTTATAGGTACACCACTTAACATTCAAGGTACATTTATCATTGTTTGTTCTAGAATTCAGCTTCGCTAACGTCTCGATCTGTATTCAAAATTGACACTCTTAAATCTGAACTACAAAGTAACATTCCATGCTCGATGCTATACTGTACTGTTTCAGAATTCAATTTCACACAAAGGTCAATCTAGAAACTCTAAACTCAGGTTGTTCAATTACAATTGTAGCAAAGAACATACGTTTAATCTTGTATTTCTAGCGTAGTCCGTAATTGTTGCTACCCACTGAAACAATTAAGCTAATCAAATCAGTTTCTGGGTGAATTGGCATGTAAGATTCCCTTCACTGCTTTGAATTTGGACCACGGGAATTCATTTTGAATGAGGCACACATATAATATTGTTTTTCTGTCACTTAACCGAATAGTATAGCCAATGTTTTGGTTAATTTTTCTTTTAAGTACACAGGGTCAGGGTCCATTTTTAAACCCGAGTAAGCTTTAACCTATTTGAATTGCATTTTGCTTTTAAAAATTTTAATTACAAGCTATCGGGTTTTAACATAGGATCTTGTAACCGAATGGGATAGTTATGATAAAGTAAAATATTACACATTCAGTTCGAATTACTAAAAACTCACTTTCCAATCAATTTCATTTTTAGTTTTTTTCTATTCAATTAAGCTATCTCATTCTCTCTTAAAATTAACTCTAGGAAAATACAATGATATTTTAAAACAAGTATGCAATAGTGTTTTAAGTTGTAATTGCTGCGTGCTGCTCATTTTTGCAACATGAAGTGCACTAACGTGTAACGCGATCTTTCTGTTCACGTCTTCCAGAATTCTGATTACAAACTACTCATTGTTTGGCTATACAAGGTACATTGCATTTACATTAACAACTAAATACCAATAATGTGATACTTGAACCTAAACGTAAAATAAATATGATAAAATTATGACTAAAATTACACGACGTCACAAGTCACAATTCCAGCTAAATAATATTAAGTCAATGATCTCTAAATCAAATCTCTACAATTCTACATCAATTTACAAATTGTTCGTAAGTGGCGGCTGCTTCCTGTTGAATTTTTATAATTGGGCAGAGAATTAGCTTCGTTCATACGTACACGGATCATTCAAATCCATATTTCCACACTCAATGCGTTGGAATTATGCTTGCACAATGCACAACATTCAAATTAACATATGTATATTGTTCAATATTTTAAGTACCCTACAGTTATTCTGCTACTTGTACACACATCTTCATATCATAATAGGCTCCGAATGTAATTCTGTAACATTTTAGCCATTTCACTGGAAATTTAATTAATACTCATCAGTTAAACAGATTTTAGACTTTAGTACATAAATATGGACATAATTTAAGTTTTCTGCAACCTGCGACAGGATTTGCGCGCAGATAACGCAGAACCAGAGTGACTGGTGTCAAACATTGGTTCGCATTAGTATTACGCACAACGTACGATGGTTGTCCCATTAATAACGTGCCTTTTTGTTTCGCTCATAGCTCAGGTGGAAATAGATGAATTGAGCTGAAATTTTCAGCATAGACGGAAACAGGACTTAACTAAGTTTCTGCAAAAAAAATCGAGTAGTAATATTAATGCTGTCAGATCCTGTGTAAATGTTTGTAAAATTTCCTAAGTTATGCAGACGTGAGAGTTTTTTTCACAAAATGGTCGAAACAGTTCATTTCTTCGTACCAGGTGGTCAAAAATTTGCATAATAGGAATTACTGAACTTGAACCCATTAAAAATGTAATATGTTTACAATCGTATTAGATTTACGACCATTCACTTGTGGTTAAGTATTAAATTACAAAAACAAAACACGAATAAAAATAAAATTTTGGATCAATTCAGATTTTTAAAATGAATCTTGAAATCAAGTAGTTTTTACTTATAAATCCACAGTGCTCGACTGTATCAATATTTTTACTCGATTTTTTGCTGAAGCCTAGAGAGGTCATGCCTCCGTCTATATTGAAAATTTAACCCCAATTCATCTACTCCCACCTGAGTTATTTAGCGGAAACAAAAGGCACGTTTTCAATGGGACAACCCTCGTACCAATCTTATAACTTAATTACATAAGCAATCAAATATGCTCCCACTATTCAGAGAGCGCTTCACAACGAGTTGGTCAGTAACCTTGACTGTGTGTGCTGAACAACAGTATTTATAGAATGAATTCAAGGACTTGGACATGGGGTCAATATCAATACCTAAAAGGAGATCAAATACTTTTCCACATAAGAGAAAGTTCATAGATCGTAAATGGTAAGTACAATAGAAGGTTGAATTGTAGATAGGCTCATCATTGTAAATCAATAAAATAAACCCGGATTGGCCTTGCCCGCCCGTATCTCTGTTCCCGGGTCTCTGGCTGGCTGATCCCCTAATAATAATGCCATGGGGAAAGTGGATGTGTACTTCCGCTTGTGGGTAAGAAGTGTTGGACTGGGAATAGTTAATATGGGATGGACGAGAGGAGTCTTTGATGGAATTTCACTTTAGCTCTCTGTATTCTTCCTTTTGTGTTTTCACTCCGAGACGGCATGCCAGTATTGAATTTGTTCCTTTGGTTTGGAGAGCATTTCTGTCCAGTGATCCAGTCCCTTGCCCCGTGCAAACATGAAGGAGCCGAGGACGATTCGACCAGCGGGTTGATCTGCAGAAGGAAGGAGATAGAAAATTAATGAGGAAATGAAACCAGATTACGATTCTGTACTACGCTCCTTTCACTCGCACTCACTCATACACATACACACATACCACGAATTTCATGCCCTAAGCAATAATGGTACGGAGAACTTTCTCTAGACTTTCTCCATATGTACGAGTTCTATCTAGGTTGGATTCCATAGTTCTGGAACTGGGTTACTATGAGTAGTAATTGTGTACAAGGAATTTAGACGACTGAATTTGGAATATTTATGTATTAATTCATCAGAATCTAATTAATTTCAATCTTCTATTCAAGCTACGTGTGCACGACTCTCCATAAATGGGATTCGCATAATAGTGCCAATGGTTAGGTTCAAATCATTGTCTCCTGTCCATTGCATTTCTGAAAGCTAGATTTTCAATTCTACAAATAGTATTTGAATTAAAAAACCATTATTAATTTTTAATTTAAATTAATTTTTATTTACTACTAGTTAAAATTTATTATTGTGTCAAGATAATTTATGCATAGCATGGAGTCGAAACCGTTCCGAAACAATGTTCCGCTTCCGGTATATCATGCTTTTGTGCCTGAGGCAGGGAAAACGCCTGCCTTTTTCCGTGTTGCGTTGCGCTGGTGTAAGAAAATATTGTCAGCATTCTACCTAATAAAGTAAAAAAAAAATGTACAATTTGGAGCCAAGCGGGGACGGGATCAATTTTAAATAAGAGCGGGATATAAGATAATAAAACGTTAATTTGTAATTTATTCAAAACGAATAAATTTTTTTTAAATCGAATAGCACTCGACGAAACGTCAATTTTTCTGAATTTTAGGTCTTCTGAACGATGCATTTTGAAAAATAAAAATATAGCGCCCAAAGATTTAGATATGTGCCTTCAACGATGATTTTGGCGCAAGTTAGGCCTAAATGTGTTTCAACGATGGGGAAATTTCGGTTTAACAATTAAATGGGCGCTAAAAACAGAAACCCGGTGCTATTTTATTCAAGTTATGCCTTGAAATCCTTTTTCCGCCGATAATTTCCGCTAATACAAAAAACTGCTTTAAGGCTATAAATAAAGTCGTGACAGCTTCCTATTATGAATCCCGGATTTCAAGGCTGGAGTTCAAAATAACTGCTAGGAATGGTTCAAGTAAAATATCTGGTTTCTAGTTTTCCTCGTTGTATTCTGGACGAATTTAATCCGCAGGTTGTACTAGAGCTTCCACTTCCTGGAATTTTTGCACCTGAAATAACTTCATCACCTGTAGATAAATAGAACAGGCTGTCGGCTGACGAGTTTCGTATTGTACAATGGACATGGGTGGACAGTTCCAAGGTTCATCCTGGACAGCTCGTAGCTCCTTCCAGAAATATCACTAATTTAGCCGTCATATACGTTTGGGATGCGTGACGTATCGAGAACACGAACTTTACGTTTCCGGCTTGGCTTTCACCAGCAATGCTAAACTGAATTTTGCGGTGGGCGTTAAATTATACAGCTTTCCGAATGGACAACTCGCTGTGGCTGACCCTGCATGATGTTATGATGCTAGTTCTATTTGTCGAAAAATTAACTTTCACACTGGAATGCGTTGAAGTCCCAACTTCCAGCCCAACTAATTATGATCCGAGTGCCTCTCTGCACACTAAATTACGCCAACACCAGACCAGACCAGAAGGCTCAGTAGACCGGAACAGAACTTTATTGGAATTAAAACGGAGTTGGTTAAATCGAAAGACCCTTCATCCTGTCAGTTACAATTACGGAAATCCAACGTAGTACTGGAAACTGGAAAACTCTGTACGAGAAAGAAGATCTAATTTGTGTATCCCGAATCTGCAAGAGATTTATTGCCGAATTCTCGGTTCATCTGCTCTGTAAATATGCATAATTCATTAGCTCTACGGCTGTAATGTAGCTTTGTGTATAACGCCTCAGATCAGGATGAATCCATCAATTATTTAGTAGCCAGTAAATCACAAGTAAGAAAATTCAAGTCACAACAGCATCCAAAAGCAGTCGTTTTCAGCGTCGCACAATTGCATTCTCATTCACACAACAACCAGTACGAAAATGTACTTTCACTTTTAAAACTTATTTGCGTACTTTCGAAACTCGTGTTACAGGCACATATGGCATTTTAAAGGCAAAGAAACATAGCACATTTGAGTCATGGTTTTTGGAGACCAGCAATGATTTGAATTTTTTAGTAGCTTTACGAGGGTCGTTTCACAAGCTTTCTTGCTATCCAATTTTTTGAAACTCGATGAACGATTGAATGAATTTAGTAGAAAATGCACCAAAGCTACAAGGACGACCGAAATACATGAGCACAAAATATGGATAAATACGGAAATACTCCGTTTAAAAAAAATTAATTTAAACTATTTTGATCAAAATTCTAAACAGCTCAAAATCCTTGGGCATATATTGTTAAAATTTGACAATTAGGAAGCTCCTGTACATTATACTGGAATTTTCGTAAAAACAAGATCCGCTACGGATTATCATTAATTAAATTGGTAAAAAACATTCTAATGATCACATGTTTAGAAGAACATACGAGGGTTGCCTCAAAAGTTTTAAGGTTTGAAGAATAGAGTTTGAATTTGGACAAAAATATGAATAGGTCAATTTATTTTCCCGCAATAACCAAAACCTTAAAACTTGAAATAACCCTCGTAAATACCCGTTGTATCTTGAATTTCATTTTAGAGACAAATGCAAAAGGAATTCATGTGAAAATATTTGTGAATATAAAAAAATCACTCAAACATGTGAGTTTTCATAAAAAATTAGTAATCACAGATACATTCTTGTTCAATTTACAAAATGAAATTTAAATCAGTGACTTCTTTAGCTGTGATTTTCAAAATTTCAACTAAATCCATCGATAGCAAATTTGATATATCAAAATTTCGAAATGGATAATTTATGAAACAGCCCTCGTATATTGCACAGGGTGATTTTTCCAATTTTGCGCATATATTTTAACGATACAATTCCAGACCAGACTGTTAATTAATTACATTCAATGTTTCCAATTAATTGTAAATATACGGCAGTAAGCAAATATTTAACAGGTTATAGCTTGTGCTTTGTAACCGAGTTTCGAGTAAGTACTTGCATACATAAATACAGAACGCACGAGCACAACGGTTACAGTTACAAAAAAAGAGACAGGAATAGAGAAGGCTTGAAAGGACTGTATTTTGTGTACGTTTCAAAAGTCGAGAGTTCACTTTTTTATTTTTTCGAGTACATGGTCCTATACAAGAGAAAAGTTGAGTGAAAATACCAAAACACATACCGGAAAATGTACCTTTGTTATAACCCGGCTGGGCATACATTAATTGAATGGACACGCTGGCCGTATCCAGTAATTCCAATGGGAGTTTAAAATTGAAACTCTCATTAAAACTTGAGCGACATCCCAGCAACTGGAAAAAGAGACAAGGAATTGGATTAGACTTACTCAGAACCCGCTTTTATCTCCTGTCACACTACTGGCCTGAGCTCACTATTTTACATAAAGAGAAAGGCATGACAAGAGCTTTTCGAGTCTACTATGAATGCTAAAACCCAGGCCTTAATTATAGTCGGGTAGAGAGAGACCATGGCATGAATTCTTGTGGTTGAATCTATAATTATTCCACTTTGGAATTCAGAGAACAATGGAAACCTTGTGTTAGGCTAAATACGTTCACTCCTGAAATTCGGTACTTAATTAACTCAAATAGCATATGACTTTCCCTCCTGCCTTCCTTGTGTGCAAATGTAACTCCTCTAATGTATTTGACATTGAAAATTATAATAAGCTAGCACAATGAACTTTTAAATTCCGGAAACCGAAGTTCAATATTTCCTCTTAAAATTGATTTCCGCTATGGTGCACAAAAAATATGTAATATTCCCTGTTGCATGGTTTTGATGGAGCTTTTCAATGGCTTTTTTAGGTTATGTATTATGTATCCTCAGAATATGAGATGAAAGATATTGCAGGCAGAATCGAAAGTCACAAGGCCAGAATCGAAGGTATTCACACAATATTATGTGACACACTTGATAACTCGGGAAGACATTCCAAAATGAGAAGATGAAATTTCGAAAAGTAGGTTGATTGGTTCTTTTCATTTAATATCTCATCTGGAAATCCTCTGGAATGACTCCAAGGACTGTCCTACCCTGATTATTGGTAAATACCTGGAGTAATCAACCGAAGCAATAGAAAAACCTTGATTTCTGCAATCTTTTGCGAACCTGATAAGGTGAAGGTTGGAGAGAGGTCAGTATCTAGATTTTGCGAATCATAGGATGTCATTATATCTTAGTAGCACACTACTATAAGACAGAATGTAGCTGAACGGATATACATACAAACGATGATGTAGCTGTACTACGAGTACGACATATCAAAATAGTTCCTCGTGTATTGATGAAAATTGGCACATTTTAAGACAGAGGAATTTTCAGTTTTCATGCTAATGCTATATGGCATATGCGATGCGATATCGATTTTAATTCGGCAAATTGTTTCCATTTCACTAGGCCTCAGGCTAAGTTCGCTCGATGAGGAATTTTTAAGGTACACAATTATAGGAGTTTGAAATTTTTAATGCTTATGCAAAGAAGGGCCCCAAATATTTAAATGTTCAAAAAACATTTTCTCCCTAATTTAAAATATTTGATGTATATTAAAAACTATATATATTCGTCTAATTAATGTCTACATATGCTATTTCAAGGAATATTTGGACTAAACACCTGAAACTTATGTATTTCATTTAAGTTCTTAAAATTCACCGGAAACTATATATTGAAAATTTCTATTTAGAATGAGTATAAAATAAATTGTTAACGATTTAATAAACTAAATAACCGGAACTGCATATAAGCGCTAAGCCTTTCGAATAAATCACCATCTATAAATCCATCAATGTAAATTTTCAATGATCTTAAAGGGTCAGATACCGTGCAAACGAATACCAAATTTAAACCTCATCTCAAATATGTAAAGTGTCAATTTACAAATATATTCGACCAAAAAGCTAATGTCTTTTTCACTGATCTGTGTTTTCCTTGCAAAGTAGCATCAAATGAAAAATGACCGCAACTACGAAGTTTCCAGAAGTCTTAACCTAATATATAACGTATGTATGCCATCTTCAACTATTTACTTAGCATGCTGAGTAAATATTTTGAAATTCCATATTCCGTATGTATTGAGATAAAACCTAAACCTAAACCTAGAATATTCCAGAATAAACTGGAAACTGGAAATACTGTATGTACTTCAGCTAAAAACCAAAACCGCATTTGCGATTCTCCTTAGGTGGAAGGTAAATACATAGAATTTAGAATTCCAGTTTGTTTAATGAAAGTCGACAGTGCACAGAGTACACAGTGCACCCTTTCTGCACGGATGAGCCCAAACCACGAAAACAGTATTGAGTTTCTTCTCTGATGTTCACTTTCTCCGCCCTTTTGAAGTGGAAACCTACCGCAGCATGTAAATACGTGTCTATCTCTATTTTGTTTTTCTGAATTTGGTGAATTTGGAGTTGATGAAGGCTGTCTAAAAATTGAACTTACAGTGACTGTAGACGTCTTCTTGGTCTTGATTAGCTTGGTGTGCTGGGT
>JAQFYU010001246.1:0-15693 GCA_034694905.1 Ceratophysella granulata | reverse complement strand
AAATTACTGTTGGGTTATCCGTCAGAATTCTTCTCATACGATTCGTCAGGATTCTGTTCTGACATTTTGACTTGGGATGATCTGACAGATCTAATAACATTTAATTGATCGTTTTACATAAAGTTTGAGTTTATTACCAAAGCGTTGGACCAAGGAAACAGCATGCCCAGGGAAAATACTCCAATAATTGGTCCAAGGAAACTTCCATGCAAAAGCGAAGCAAACTGACAACAAATTACTGAAATCCGTCAATCAGCATGGCAAAAATTATAAATGCAACTATTTTCGTTGTCGAAACTTACGGGTAAAATATTGCCAACGGAGCCCATAATGAATGTAATTCCAAATGAAATGATTCCACTGACAATAGATATGATTTTCGACAGATTTTTGAGTTGCTGATCGGATAGTCCGGGACGTAAGGGGTTCACAAAGTCTGTTACAACAAGAGACGGGACTGCGTTCAAAGCACTTGAGATGGAACTGAAAATAATTTCAAATCCGATGAGTAATTTAATTTTTAAATAATTCAAGTTGACACCAAGGTTCAAGGTCATCAATACCTCAGACTGCCGCAGACAACGCCCGAGATGAACAGGCCGGCGATACCCGTGTAGTCCCGCATGACGTCCATTACGAAGAGTGGCACCAGCTGATCGGCGGCCATGTTTTCCTGAAAGACGTTGACAAACACGTCAGCAATTTTCGCCAGGCGGACAAAGTATGGAATTGTGTTTTCTTACTTTGAACGATACCGGATCACATGCTCCATATTTCGCGATCATGATGATCCCAACCAATGAACACATTTGTGCCACCAGATAAAGACCAATGAAGTTTACCCAAATTGACCTGTTATTCAAGATGAATTATGTATGCACAACAACTCATAGTATTTCATTGTAATTTGTAATGTCACTTACGCCCTTGCCTTAGCCAAGGTCGGCAGAGCAAGATATCGCTGAATGTAAGCCTGACTTGCTGCAACGAATGGCAGCCAAGCAAAATAGCCGCCGATGGCGTGAGTCCACACCGACTGTCTCGTTCTTGGATCAGCGTCCCAACTGCAAAATTGATTTATGATGTCTGTTATGTTGGTGAACACAGAAGAAGCATTGAATATTGAATTCGTTAAATAAATAGCGTACATAACCAGATGAAGTCTATCCATTTCCGTATCTTGCTGCCATACTTTTCCGATTCCACCGGTTTCGGAAAGTCCAATTCCAACTATAGATCCCAAGGCGCCAAACATTATAAAGGCTTGTAAAGTGTCGGTCCAGATTACTGCTTTCAGTCCACCCTAAATGATCAAATAGGTTTGTTTAGGAATTCTGTCAAATAAAATTCGAAGGATGAACTTACCATTGAAGAATAGACTATGCAGATCAAGAATATGATTGCACAGGATAGATATTTATTTACTCCAATAACTGAAATAAATTGTAATTTGTAAAAACCACGAAAAGAAAATGATATACGGAAATTCAATTTAATTTTTCGACATCACTACTGATCACTGCAAATTACCTTGTTCCAAGGCCAATGCTGGGGCCCACACGGTCAAAGGCATGAAAACTATCTGAGACGAATGAAAGGTATCACTACATTTGATCTACTCAACTGTATTTAATATGCTTGAAATTTTAAATTTTAAATACCAAATGCAAAACTGCGCAAGCCGAAACGGAGCGTCGAACTGTGACATTAAATCTGGCCTCCAAATACTAGAAAGAATCAAAAACTGTGTCATCTTGCATCTAGCTCAAACTACTTGAAACTTGTGAATACCTCGTAAGCGGAGGTCAACTGAAGCCCCCAGTAGACAGGAAGGTACAGGTAGCACACTGCCAGGGACAGTGGAATATGGGATGCCAACATCCAGACATTGACCCCGTAAAAGTATGCTTCTACTGGGAATCCGAGGAGCGTGACGCCGGATACAAAACTTCGAAAACAATCGATTTCTGATTATTGCTGCATATTGGAAAACTACAATGTAACATGCAAGTTAGCTCACCTGCACAATAAGGACATAGCGACGGGAAATAAGGACATTGACCTCCCTGCCATCAGGTACTCGTCATTTGTTTTGTTTTTCTTGTCAAAGAATCCGTAATAGACACCAATTCCCATTGAGCCGATCAGCGATAGGGCAAACACACAGTAGTCGGGCCATTTCAGCGAATTTGGAATAGAATCAAATATCGACTCAGGTTCGTTTGCTCGGACTTCCATAAATGTAATTTTTAGCAAGTCCAAAATCCTAAAGTAAGTATTCAATGAGTGAATCGAGTCAAATTAATTTATTCGATTGAATCTGTGTGTAGCAAATACAGGGTTTTAACTTTTGACTATTTTAATTGACATTCAGTTCTGCTTGTCCATTTTATAGCCACGTGTTCTTAATCACTAGGATGGTGCTAATCAAACATGTGCTGTCTAGTTTATCTTTTAGTGTTAAATATAATCGATGATATAATAGTGTACGCAATGTGCTAATCTTCGGCTCTTTTTTTCTTTTGTTCTTCGAACTTAGTGACATAGGTGCATACAATTTGTTACAATGTGACAAAGGTGAAGGGTTTTGCTCGTCCACAAGATCTAATACATGTTGCACGATACCTATTATTATTTTCCGGCTTAATTGTGAGCTAGATTCCGTATACTATAATTAGCTTCATCTACACAATGCATTCTGTAATAAAGATAAACTGATTCTATATGTATAATCGTAACTACTATGCAGTTAGATTGCTTGCATGAGTTCAAAATAAGTTAAAATTCAAACTCTACTTAGTATCGCAAAGTAATGCAACACCACGCATAACCCAATGCTTAGGACTAGTATCCGTCTGGAAATCAATTGATCCAATATAATTAGTATCCGTCCTTCTCGGTTTCCTGTAGATCGGACATTCATAGAGTCTGGGATCCTTTCCGGAAGTTGTATTCACAGCAAAAATGAAAATAACTGGGACGGGTTCGTAGAGGACCTTCAATTTGCTCTCAACTAGCTTCCCAGTTTTCTTCTCAACTGAAGCACCTTCCACGAAGAGTCCGTGAACGTACACACCTGATAGAAACAAAAATAAATAGAAAAATTAACGTTAATTACAACGCTCTCAGAATCTTTACCTAAACGAAGTTATTTTAAATCACGATTACCTTCAAGAGGCGGCTCAGTAATTTCCTCTTTCCAGAATCGGGTAACCACATTTTGTAAAACAACAGAATCCAACGCCCAGCCTTTATGGGCCCGAGTTACTTCCTGTTAAGTGAGTTCAAATTCAAAGTTTGAATTTTTATTCATTTCGCCTTGTAGTTGTAGTTGTAAGTATCCGTCTGTATCTATGTATGTAAATCACATAATGGCTATTCAGCGAGATTGGCTGTTTGTACTAGAAACTGCTTCAATTCAGTTGTTCATGCATTCCCCATGTTGTACCCCGCAATATTGGATGCTATGTAGTAATGCATGTTTTCTTGGCCTTGAAAGAACTTTACATTCAGATTCAAGGCCAAGAAGGCGAACCAGCCAAAAAAGATCCTCAAAATCAACGGTTCTTCCAAGTCGAACCTTGCATGCCATATTCAGTACTACATATGGGCACTTTACTGAGTCGTAATTGGTCGCAATACAGACGGAGTCATTGCAAAGTAGGTGTGGCCAAGAGGCCGCCATTACAAAGTAGGCGTGTCTAAAGGGACGCCATTACAAAGTAGGCGTGATAAAGATTGACCGCCATTGCAAACTGGGCGGTGGTGCTCTACGTGCTATATTCAAGGAAAATGTTGTCCATGCTCTCATCTTTCCCGCTTTAATACATAGTATTGGACTATATTGCATAAGAGTTTGCATTACTACTTTCCTACAATGGCAAGTTAATGGCCATGATGACTAAAATAAACCGAGAACGCTAGATTGAAATTAATGATGTACCTGTCTCATGGCGGTAAGAAATCCTTGAGGATTGAAGAAACCCGTCATCCAGAATACTTTGGGTTTTCCAGTGCTCAGCCAGTTTTTAAACTGAGCGTGTCTGTCTAATAATTCCGTAAACCAAAATCCAATGGAGCCGGAATCCCAGGAAATCTGTCCAGCAAAAGGTAAGTGTCAAGTCAGTCAAACTTATCAGTTGAACGGGTTGAATGCGGTTTCGCGAAAATTCAGTTCATGCAACATACTTTTTTCCAAGATGGTGGAACTCTAGCATCATACATGGCGTCAAGAGATTCTCGCAGGGTTACACTCATTATAATAGTTCCCTCGATTGCCAATCTCAAATCTGTCAGAGTTTCTCGAACCGTACACAGTACTTTCCCCATTCTGTCCAGTTCTTGCCTCAGGAAAATATTCATTGGAAGCAAAATTCCAAGCTTGTTCAGGGCGTCTTTCACCTGCGCAATTGGGAATACATTTCGACGAATGCTGATTCTTATGTAAAAAATAAAAGTTCGAGGTCATTCATAGTTACCAACCTCGAAAGTTACATAGGGCATTGGTAATTTCTTCAACATTTCTTCAGCCAGTCGACGGACAACCGTTTCTCTGGATTCACCCACCCCACCGCTCTGCTTTGGTTGAACTCCAAGAATCGCTTCAAAGATGCTTTTGACGCCATTGATCTGGTATCTTTTATTGCCAAATTGCAAACTTATTAATCAGCTTTAACGCTAAGCAGTGTTAATTTTTATTTCATACGTGATATCAGCATTTGGGTGAAGTCCAAAAACTTCTGGAGAATCTCGTACAGGCAAATTACCAATGACATCCATGATCACAATGAGATTTCGTGTACAAGGAGCTCTGTAACCCTTATGAAATTCAAAGTGCCCGTGCAAGAGTGCTTCGCAGAACCAGGATGTTGTAAATGTATTGAGTAGTCGTTTGTCGAAATCATCTTTGTTAAAAATAAAATTAGATGACTAATAAATAATCTTATCTGTGCAGTGGGCAACTTTAGCAGCATCTTACCAGTAACTCGGCCGCCATATTGGACCTCGCTCAGCATATAGCAGACGGTCGGCCATGACACAACAGGCTGAAATCAGCAAGTGGGTTAACTAAGCTATAATTCAAGTTCAGTAGGTTTTATCAAGTTAAAATATCACCTTTCTTGGATTCAATTCTTCAAGATGATTTTGCACGAATTGGACACTTGCTGTGAAGTCAGCTTTGTTAAATTCATAGGCAACATTCCATCCCAATGCTCCAAACTTCCGACGCTCTTGAACTACAGTATGCATGAATGCAACTGCGTAGAGCATAACCGGCCAATACTTTGAACCCGTGTAATCCAAGTAATCCTGTCACATGACATACTAATACTTACTTAGAATTCCCTAATTTGTAAAACTTAAACTAATTGCAATGAACAGACAGAGCAATACCTGAGTTACACTTTGATAAGTGCGTTTGATACTAGCACGAATTCCTTGCGGAGGTTCATTCGTAAACTTAATTGCAGCATGAAGTAGGCCTATTGGAAACCCAGAATGGCACTCAGTAGTCAACCAAAGTCGAAAAAGAGGATTAACAGTTGTAGCTTCCGTAAGAATATCCATAATTTCTTCACAAAATGGCAGACAAAGATGACAGTTTTGCAATAGTGTCCATGAACCATTTGCCATAGAATCCGAAATAAGCTGTTTTGCAAAGCTTTCTTGTCCTTGTCCCATGGAGACAACTTTAATCGGAATCTTCTTGACCTTTGCCAAGCTCTCAATCTCCAAGGTTGGGTCTGACCCAATGGAAAGAATACATATCAGTGGAGTCTTGTCATCCGATTCACTCCACGTTTGTTCAAGATCTAAAATTCGAGTTTCTCCGAATTCGGGTCCAAGCGATGCTGAAATTCAGTGAAATAAATCAATGGTTATCGTAACGTTACGAATTTAGCGACTAAAGGTATTGGTAAAGTTCACTTACAGACAACGTAATTTTTCGCTTGGGAAATAGTTCGATCTGGACACCATGATCTAACCATTAGAAGCCTCCCAAATGCATCTATTGTTTTTTCGTATCCACAAGGAATTGGAGAGTTTTCTGGTGCTTCCAAGTCCTGCCATGGTCTCCATTCTGCTTCTCGACTTGCAACCTTCAAAAACATGAAGGTAGTTCAGGGCAATTTGGGCAATTTCAGAGAGTATCCACAATATTAGTCAGATTTAATTACAGTACACTATGTCGTTAAGTATTCGATGCAACGGCGCGGCGTCTGAAGAAAATAGCGTGTTTGTTTTAACACATATTCTGTACACTATATCCTGGGGATGAGAACATTGATCTTCGAATTTTGAAATTGTGCATTCAAATGACCTACGTTGTTGGTTTCGTTATTACCAGATTAATACTGGAATGTTAGTTCCAATGACCAGCTTACAGCTTACCTCTTCAAGTATTCCTTCAAACGAAGCCAATTTTGACAGTTCAACTAAGTTTAACCAGGTAATATCCGAAATCCATTTGAAAGGCTTGGGCTGAACAGCGGATAAGTCTAGTGAGGCTCCACCTAGTCAAAACGTGGCGTCAAAAATTATTGCACACAAAGACAAAACCATGTACATTCGCCACAACCCTCAATTTTGATACCTTTAATCAGCACCATAAACTGTTCATGCGAAATTTTGGACTCGTGAAGATGTATCTTGAGAACCATTAACAGTGTAAACAGAAATCGATCCTTCTCAAACAGCGCCCGCTGAACAAATTGCCACACTTCCCAATTAATTCTGTTCAATACGATACTGATGCGTTCCTCTGTATTAATTCCACGTGGGGAAAGTTTAATTGAAGCATCGAAAAGATTCAGGAACTGTCGCAGTGACGTTTGATACATTATATTCACTTTTGCCATTTCAACCACAAGGAAGTACAAAACGCTTCCACGACTTGCTATTGGTCGAAATTCATCTCGAGCAATGGTAATCTTCAGCTCAGTTTCTTCGGAGACCTGAAGCTTGATTTTGACTTCTTCAGCAGTACTTTTGGTTTCACGGAGGACTCGGATCAATTCTTCATCGTCCACAAGTGATCCCTAATGGTAAAAGTACGTCAATTATAATATTGCAAAAATGTTTATTTTATGAGTTACTGAGCATGCCTGTGAGGCGGAGAGCTTCATCAATAGGCTATCTTCCAAAACTTTCATGCTTCGCTTATTCTGCATGACTGATTCAAATAATGCCATTCGTTCAGCCTCTAGTTCGGATTTCTCCATTAGAATTACTCTGCCTGGAATTTAAAAAAAAGTTTCACTAAAAACATGCCTGAAATTCATCCAGATTGATTACAGTAACTTTAGTATAAGCCATGATTCTAAAATCTTACCTAGAAGCTGATCTTCTAGACCCTTCATGGTCACTGTAAAATCAATGATCGACGTCTTCGCACTAATTTCAGGCGTGTAGAACGGATTACCCATCTTGGTCGTAATGTAAAGCATGAATCCTTTCATCACATCACATTCCTTGTCTCCGACGATCACTTTTTCGATTGATCCAGATTTGATGAAATTCTTTTCTAAAACATTGTCAATTACAGGATCCAGCTCTTCTCCAACATCTTCAATTAGCAAAGGTCGACCGAGACTAAGACTGTCTTCCAAATGTGTTCGAAAGTATTTGTGATTCAGTGATGTAACCTGCAGAACAACATACAGGTATGCAGTTATTTCAGTATTGTTTTCTAAACACATATAAAATCGTATACATATATTCATTTACACTAGGATGGGTTACCATACCATGAGATTATTCTGAGCCTCTTTAGTTTTAATCCACGATTTTCCTTGGCTCTGTGGATCAACTAGAAGTGGGTAGCAGGTTCCATTCGTTACAATGATTGCATTTTCAATAGAAAGTTCATCGTTGGGTAAGCCCTGAAGTGTCCATTCAGAAACCTGTGCAAAAAGATCACAAGTGATTAGCTTCAATTGGTGTGCCAATTTCGTGCCAATCGCGTCAACTTCAAAATATTAATTAACCTTTAATACACTAATTTACCTCTGAGGATTCTACAAGTAACGAGAGAACGGTTAATCCAGTTGTATGTGGAATGTTGTATTGTACAATCAATTTACTCCATTGTTTTCCAAGTAATGCTCTGTACTCCTGATTGAATGGTCCCGAATAGGCCAAAAACGCAGTTGCAGTTAGGATGTCGCCCACAAGTCTGCAGAAAATCAAGTTTAAATATCCTATATTTATTCATGTATTCTTTGAAGCTGTATTACCGTCCCATGATAGCCTTAAGCTCCTTGCTCTGTGCCGTCCATCTTTTATTTTCTCCGCTAAGTCCATCGATAAGTGCCATTGCCGTGGACATTTTTCTTCGACAAACTTCGGCTGCATGAGTAAGCTGTTCCGTTTTTTCCAGAGCAGAATGATATTCCGCTTGAACAACTTCTAATTCCAATTCCTTCTCTTTCAACTCGGCTTCGAGTCTTGCCAAATCTGAAACAGCAAGGCGAAGACGAGCTTCTTGAAGCGACAGATTCGCTTTAAGCGGAAGAACCTCTTTATTGACCCCAAAGAAAAATGCCATAGCTTTAGTCCACGACAGTAAGCCCGCCACGTCGCCGCAGACTCTTTTGGCGTCTTCCATTTGGTAGTCGTCCATCCTAAAGTATGGCTCAAGTAGTTCGATGGTTTCTTCGTTTATGATGTCTTTTGGATAGTTTTGTAGTTGTACCAGGAATGTTGTGCTGGACATCATCTAGAATTCAGGATTTACAAGCGTAATTTTAATTTTTGAAGACAAATCGAAAATTAAACGTATACCTTTAGCGCTTCTGCCCAAGATGGCTTTGGGCAGGGAAGTTGAGGATCTGGAAAGCTCCAGTGCAGCTTCTTTTGAAATAGAATCAAGACACAATCCATAATCCGCATGATCAAATGCGGTGGCCTCCCTAATTTTCGGACCGTTGCAATATGAGCCGGTTGAATTGTGTTCAAAGCTGCTTCCGCTTCTTCCAATGCTGGTTTGGCCGCTTCAAGCTTTTCTTCAGCCACAGTGCGATCCGCTTCAATATCAATGACAAGCTTTTCCGCCATGTCCTTGCTATTTTGAACTCGATTGCGTATGACCTCCGCTTCTTCTGCTCTCTCTTTAACGGATGCAAGGACTCTCTCAGCTTCTTCTGAAGCCACTTGAAGATCAGCTTCCATCTTTGCTAATTCCTTCTTCAGAACGGTTACGGAAACCGCCGCTTCCTTCAGCTTCAGCAAACCGAGCTCCATTCTTTTCGTTGATTCTCGAACTTCATTCAGCTTCCTTCCATAAATTGTCTTGTAGGAAGTTAGAAAGTTCAAGTACGATTTTGGGGTCACATGTGCTGATCGGCGAAGTCTAAAAATAGTGTCGCATGGTTAAATTTTTATATGATATGTTGAAAATATGACCTTGTTACCGCTGGAAATATTCGTCACAAATTCCCGCAACAGAATCTTGAACCGAACCGAGCACACATATAATGCTCTTTTTGGTTTCAACGGTGCATTCCATAGGATGGTCCAACACGAAATGCTCAGCAACTGCAATCAATGCATCCTTAGGCCACGGTGTGAACCAATTTATGGTACATCCAGAAATTAAGCTAGGAAACTTTAGAGCTCGGCTACGAAACTTTTCTCCCACCTATATACAAAAGAAAGTGTTTAAACAGGAACAATTTTGTTCACACAGTTAAACTGATATTACGTGCACTACCGGTGAAAAACAGAGTATGACGTGAAGATATTGCTTCATCCGCTGAATGAAATAATTAAATACGCTTTCCGGAGTAGCAACCCTCTTGGGAATTTCACGCCGCATGATTGGAGTCAATTCTGCAATGATTTCGGCATGTTCGTCTCTATTGAACAAGTTGCATATGAGACCTGTAATAAAAAAATATTTACAACTTGAAATCTTCAAGTTTTTGACTAGAAACATGTATGACCCAGATTTAAGATGTTACCTGATGACAGCACATTATTAAGATACTCCAGAAATACTTCCTCTTTGATATCCTGATCCGAGAAAATGAAAGCGGTTCCTTTGCCTTGAGCTCCACAGGTCCGGTAAAGCAATTTTATATCTTCCAAGAAATTCGCCAAATTGTATGATCTCGTCAATGTGATTTGATAGTTTTTGTAGCCTGCAATGAAACTTGATAATTTTGTCAGAGATTGTTTCCCTGAGCCCCCGACACCAACCAACAGAGCATTTCCTCCTGGACTACGAATAATCCTCGAGATCTTCACTAGATTTATCATTGCGTCAGGAAAAAACACCAGATTCATCGGTGAACCTCGTATGATTTCATTATACTGACTCAAAAACATGACCAAGCGCTCTTTCAAAACTTCCAAATCTTCAATTGGTTCATAAACTTTGGGTAATTCAACATCTGCATCTTCACCTTCCTCCCCGGTTGCTGTAATTGGAACATACCGATGAAAATATGAACTTCGCGGAAGCGGATTTAAGGTTTAATCATTGAGTTTTTGTACCTTCCGGTGCATCTCTCATGAAATCCACAAACAAACTTTGACCCCATTTATGACCCTTGATCATTTCAACGTGCTTCTTTCCTAATTGAGATTCTACAAGTACTTTCACTTCTGAATCGAACCATTCTTTGTCTTTGACGTCGATGAAGCGATCTGTCAGTACTCGGGTTACTTCGTGAATCCATAATTGCATTGTGGATTTGGAGCTGTCAATAACGGTGGACAAGGTTCCAATCATGCCTTGCCAAATTCGGGAGAGATCTCGGAGGTTAAATATATAATGGAATTTGCTTGGGGATGGCTTCAATTCTGAAATTTTGAATTTAAAAATTGTAATAATGTTGAAGCATTGCACGCTTTTTTCATATACCTCTTCGTGTCGATTTCCACAGAAGCCTAGTTAGTCCAACCAGTTTTTCGACGAGTCCTCGAATTTCTTCAGAAAATCCACGCTTGGCATTATAATGTCCCATTGCAATAGTGCCAAACACTTTGTCCATTGACTCGTCCGTGGGTAGCGTGCAGTTGAACACACTGAAATGTCGCTGAAATTCAAGGATAAATAAAACAATTAAATTCGACCAATTTCCCGTTTATAATTTCAATTTACCTTCAATCTTGACGGAATATCATTACGACCAGCTCCAGGATGAATCATTGCAGCAATGATTTGAAGTTCGACAATATGAATAAAGTCTCCAGGTTTTTCTAAACTGTAGAATCCCTTCATTTCAATTGTTTGTCGTACAATTTCATTGGTAATCTGATCACCCCATTCACTGATTTCGGGTAAATTGATGTCATCAATGAATATGGTCATCCGCTTCCCACCAACTGGGCCACAGGTGGTTCCAACCCGTTTTTCCAAGTAACTTTCAATGGTTTTCTGAAATTGGTACGGTGTTGTGGCAAAGGAGAAATTGACCGTACGGCTTAGCTGAACGTCAGGGTTGTATGATTTGGTGTAGTAGTCGATCATTAGTGTTTTAGCAGATCCTTGTTCACCGATTAGCAGCACAGATTTGTACTATTTAAAAGTTAATAGAATTTTACTTCCATACGTGACTTTTATTATGTCAAGGCTTGAGAACCTTACCTGTTTAGCCACAGTGTTAATCAGGAAATTGGTTCGGACGTTATCCACATTGGGAACCATAATCGTTGAATATTCATTTATATAATTTTCGGGAAAATTGTATTTGTCAACTTTATCTTTCCAGGGTGTCCAACGATCGCCCTCCACCAAATAGTCGAATACGGTTTCACTCCCAACTTCAGCCGAAGTTTGAGGAAACGGTAAATCAAATTCGGGATCACGAAGGAATATATCTATTTTCTGACGATCTTCCGCTTCCAGAAAGCCGCCAATGCTCCAAGCCAAGCAGAACACGTACACTTTCTTCACTTCGGACTCAACAACTTTTCGTTCTGAGGTGAGTAATTTAATTTCTTCATCCTCAGAATCGTCAGGAAGAAGGCCTTCCAGGAGAGTTAGCATCTAAAATCAAATATTGGTTCAGGCTGAATTGAATAATCTAAAATCAAGCCGCTCTTAGTTTTAAACTAACTTGAAACACAACGTTGCATTCCAATATCGGCATTTTGAACGTGAGTGCTTGACGTGCCCAGTCATACGTCTTGTAGAATGTATTTTCAATACAAATTCGCAGGATGTTGGCAACCTTCGAATCCCTTTGCTTCAACCAAGCTTCCACAATTGGGCTCCAATTAAGTCCGGATGAGCTCATGTAAACCTAAATTCAAAAATCGTGGAATTAAACAATATTAATTTGCAATAATTCAATATTTAACGATTTTACCATTCCATTTCTTGAAACAGTTGCAGGAGAAGCATTATCAATGTTATGAGGTTCAAAGAGAACTTTACATGTTGGTGACATTGGAAGTCTGTCTCCATTTGCTAGTGTCAGCGTTTTATTATCGTCCAAGACGCTGTTCAAATTCTCAATCCAAATTGAATCTACTGGTCCATCCAAAACTAGCCAAATGTTCTCGCCTGGAATTAAATTGTTTAAGCGATCAATAAGAATTTTTAAGTAACTAAAGTGGGCATTCCGTTTAATACGAGGGCTATTTCATAAGTTCCATCGGTAAATTGAATTAAATTATGATCGATAATTATCCAACAGCCCTCGTGTCTATATTTAACCTGCATCCGTTTACCTTGACCCTTTTTCGCTTTCAATGTTTTTCTCCAGAGTGCGGAAAATATTCCGTCGGTCCAATCTAGTGCACAAATTAAAATATTTTACGACACGAACAGCAAAACCCAAGTTTCGTTAATTAACAAACCATTCGTTGCAACATCTAAACGCCCGAACATTTGATGAGCTGTAATTGCTTTCGGGTTCATTCGGAGTTCCCTAAAATATTGAAAATTTTATGGTTTTAACATCTCTCATCCTCCATTTTCGCTCGATTTAAAAAAAAAAAAAACTTACTTGTGAGGTGTGCCACAGGCACTCAAAGACTTCATTAGCGAATGTATGCAAGTCGTCTTACCGGCACCGCTTGGCCCAAGTGTCATGATTCCATGTCGAACTTGTTGCGTTTCGTAGAGCTGTGTTATGATATTTCAGTTCTTTTTTATAATTTTCGATTTTTTTGATAATTATAAAATTGGATATTTTACCTGTATGAGCTTCAGTACCCAAGGCCCATGATATATGAGGCCTTGCTGCTCAACTTGAATTCGCATAGCATCTTCCAGTTCTTGATACATAGTTTTCTCAAATGCAACATTCGGAAAAAGATCCGTAACCAGAGACATGAAAAGTGGTTCATCTTCGTCTACAGAAAGAATTTAGCCAAATGACAATACATCTTTAATTAAATACAAAAAAGTTTTTGTTTGCTTAAACAAACCAATTAATTTGGATAGATTCATATCCCGTAGCACTCTCATCACAATTGTGCTTTCCGCATCCTTTGCATTGGCTCGTTTCGTGGTGCCCAACGTTCGAAGGACCGACAGAATATTCCGCAAACCAAAATCATAATGTACTTGCTTGGTCAGCTGTTCTTCACATAGTTTGTAGAGCGTGTAGAATTTTCTTGCAAGTGTAATATTTTCCAGGAAGCCACAGCTTGCTAATTTCACTCGAATAATAATTTGTCGATCCGGAACCATCTTGCAAATATTAAAATTGTGAAACTAGCTGTATATGTTAGGATCAGAGCCCGAAAACGGCCATTGGCCGTTTTAAACGACCACTGCGGGCTGTGGTCGTTTCAAAACGAACATAGTCCGAAATCCTTCTTTTCTTCGGGCTCTGGCCGTCCACTGCCCGCAGTGGTCATTTGCAAATTACTACAGCCCGAATTAGCAATTCTACATGCTGTTTAAGCCCAGGTTCATCCAAAATTACAATGCTCGAACTTTTTGTGCGTTTCTTAATTTAATGAGAAGCTTATAATTGAATGGATATATATTACACTGTATTAGGTTTGATTAATTAAATTCGGATTAGGTAACAGATTATGAATTTCTACCAGGATTTACATACATACGAATATTTTTAGAAGCATATTTTATTCAAAATAAAGTTCTAAACTATTCAGGAACCTTATGAATGCGCTACAATGCTATTAGGCTATGAATAACTCAAACCAGTCCACTACATGTTTATAATATTAAAGTAATTGTAAATTGTGTAATACATAATATTTTCTAGCTATATTCGACACTCTAGCTAATCTAGAACAATAATCATCAACCACTACAAATTAGCAGCTCATTGTATACATATATACAATTAGCCCATCCGCCCAAATATTACATCCCGAAATCCCGACGCCGTATATTTTCTCTTTACAAAGAGTAAAGTAAAACTTAATTAAATTATGTAATTGTAGTCTTTAGTGTGCTTTGCATTAGCAAGAGCTCGAAAAATGAAGTAATCTGTCTTCATTCGGGCTGTGGTAATTTGTAAACGACCACTGCGGGCAATGGACAACCAGAGTCCGAAGAAAGGAAGGATTTCGGGCTATGGTCGTTTTGAAACGACCACAGCCCGCAGTGGTCGTTTTAAACGGCCAATGGCCGTTTTCGGGCTCTGATCCTAACATATATACCCCGTCCTTGCATCATGCTAATAATTTTGAATTACAACATTTTACCATTGCAACCGTCCTGAATTGAATTTTCATGTTTTCTGGTAATTCCTTTAAAGCGATAAGTAGCGAAAAATTAGGATAACTGTCCGATGCCACACTGTTAAAGCACAAAAATTACCTGTCGACCAGCATATCCGGGATTCTGGAATACAAAATTTAAGAGTTTCAATAAATATTAAAAATCACTGGAAATTAGAAGTACAGCTTACCATTGTAATAAATATTCCAAATTCTGGATTCAATTCGACTACATCTCCATCTGTGAACACAAAATGCTTCTTGCGTTCACGCCTGCATCCAAGTACAACGGCAATTTGTTGTGCGGCAACTGACAGAACTGGCAGGTCAATTCTGTTGAACTGTTTTAAATGAAATTCATTTCAAATAATTAATTTGGAAATAGCAAAAAAAAGAGTTTTTACTACTACTAAAGTGGCATTAAATTATGATACATTTATTTTCGAGTATTGTTTAAAATTTAATATTAGAATATAATTGTACCTCGTCGAAACATCCCCAGGATCCGCTTTGAGCTAGACCTAATTTCAAAACAATTAAAGTATATTTGCTGGATCAGATAATTACAAAGCCCAAGAACGCCGTTTCTAACATCAAAAGCCTCAAAATTTAATGCCGCAACATGAAAATAGAAACTTAAAACCTGTAACATTAAATAGCGCTATAAATAAAAAAACGCAGCATTAAATACCGTAATATACAATCAGCAACATATAATAACGTAACATTAAATACCGCATTATAAATCATCAACATTGAATACCGGAATTTTTAAAAAACGCAACATTAAATACCGCAATATAACATAGCAACATTAAATACCGCAATATAACACAGCAACATTACATACCGCAATATACAAACCGCAGCATTAAATAAAATGGAAGATACGAATCACTGAGGGCCTCGCCGGATACTGAGTCTTCTACCTCGCCAATCACCGACCCCAGGCTTACCGCCGCTCGGTTTCGAGTTCCGATTCATACTATGGAGCGCGGACATTTTTGGAGCGAGGATTGTTTTTGGGAACTGTTTAGGCAT
>JAQFYU010001245.1:0-15694 GCA_034694905.1 Ceratophysella granulata | reverse complement strand
AGCAACCCATCCGAAATATTTCGGATCGGATCGGATCGGATCGGATTTGAAAAATATCCGATCCGAAGCCAGCCTTAGGCATTTGTAATAAATAATATGAAAATGTGAGGATTGATGTGAGGTTTTAGAAGGTCACAAAAGAGATGGTAGGCGGTTTTTCAATTTTTGAGGCCTGGAAATGTCCCTGAATATTAATATTTATATTTATATGTTGTTGGCTTGACCAGGAGCTTCCAGCTAAGCTCTCCCTTCAGCAATTTACGGGTCTTCAAATTCGATTCTAAAAGTCTATGCTTGGGTATGACATCGTGTAATTGATTAGGACGTTGGAATACGTTGCAAAAACAAAGTTTTGGCACACGGAATGATACATGTACATAGTGGACGGTAGGCGTTTGCCTGTACCCTAAAATACAAGTATCATCATATTACTCAGAATGACATTGAAAGGTCCTATGTTAAGGCGTACAACAAAGATCCAATTCATTCATTTTGCACTTGCTGACTGCTGGCACGAAAGCTCAGGTCCAGATTTCCATGTCCAATCACAATAAGATTAGCATTTGATCCTGAATCATCGCATTCATCCGCATAAATAAATGACTTCTCCTCCTCAGTCAATCATTTCATGCGATTCCATTTTCGTAAACGGAAGTAATTAGGATCAATTGAATTGAGTTTTGTACTATTGTCATAATTGTCATACAACTCTTTGCGTCACGGGACTCGTGAACTTGAGTCAATTTCAGAAGTGGTATAAAAACCTGGTCGGAATTAGAACAGGGACCTCATCCAATCCTTCCCAGTACCAGTGAGCTTAGCCTAATCCGGTTTTGTGAACTGTTTCGGATTTATCGACTTTGTATCAACAAAAATCAAGATGAACAAGTTTCTCTTCATCGGCGTTCTCTGTGCCATTTTTGCTCTTGCTTTGACCGCGGGTAAGTAGTTCACTTCATATACATAATACATAATATTTGTACGGGATTAATCTTTTTCCATAGTGTGTAAATGTATGTAAATGCAAGGGGAATACTGCGTCGTAAAAACTATATGGTGTAAATCCAATTATCAAAAAAGCGACGCTTTCAGGCGCGGCGCGACACAACTAAAATTGATAACTACCCAAAAACGCGATACCAAACAGCGTTACATCAATAACTAAAGTCAGCAGAATGAGCCACTAAAAACATTATTTCGGCATTACTATACCTAAACTGACCTAACCTAACCTAACGAAACCAAGCGGCTTCATAATGTTGCATATTTTGACCCACAGTATATTGTAATCCCGTTTTGGTTTTGACTGTTAGCGTATTTTCATGTATCATGTATTTTTGTACTGCCATTGTACATTTTTTGAATACTTATTTTCTTTTAAATCCAAATTCAAAATCGCGATTGTAAAGTATTTCAAAGCGCCCTGCATGCATATGTGGTCGTTTACTGCCAATTGATCTGTAAGGATTCGGTCAATGACCGTCAGGCTTTCAAACGTTTCAATAAGCAAAATGAATCCAAGAGCATCGAAAATCGAAGCGAAAATCGAATAGAATTAACCAGAACGACCTTAAATAGAAAATACTGCAGAATTTTAGGAATGTTGCAATGGTAGTAAGTAGACCTCGTGATCTCTCTGATCTCATCTGTACCAGAAACAGAGTGGGTGTCTTTTCTGTTATCGCCACTTTGTCTGTTTTTCCGTTCGCGGTGCCTAGAAACATTTTATTTTCGAGACAAATGGTTAAGCTTGTGGTTTCGGATAACCCACATCGTATCGAAATCGAAAGTGTAATTCTAAGTCGAGTTGTAAGACTTTGTAAAAAAGTAGAGGTTAAATATGTGTCCATAATAGTGTTGTCAATACCAGACCCCACTATTTTCGAACCAAAAGGTAAACCTTAAACTTATAAACTTATGCTTAGACTCTTCGGAGAGCTCAAGCTCCTCTGAGGAAGCGGAAACAGGACACGATCATCATAAACACCATCATAAACACCATGGTCATGGTCATCACGGACATCACGGACACCACGGACATCACAGACATCATGGACGTCACCACCACAAGCATCACTCTCAATGCGGCGGACTAGAGGACGTTGACCTTTCCGACTTCAACTTGCACATAAATGACCTTCGGAAACTCGCCGAGTCTCTCGCCCACGACCGTTCCCAAGAAGGCAACGAAGTTGAGAAGGACAGTGAGCTGTACAATGCACTCAAGACGACTGTCACCGGTTATGGTCTTGGTTCTGACAGGAAGATCGTCGTCACTCCTGACAAGAAGCGAATCTTCAGCAAGACGTTCAAGGCAACTGAGTCCAATGCCGATCTCAGTACCTCCATTTCTGGTTCATGGAACACGAGCATCAAGGCTTCCACGGAAGGCAATGTGGAATTCAGTGCTGATGTGACCGTTTACGCCAAGGGTGCTCAACCTGTTGTTGCCGTGAAAGGTAAATCAATCTTTCTTTCGTTCATATTAACTCGATGATTATCGAAAGGACCAAGTTTGGACAGGTTGCTTTTGTCGGTTAATAAGGAAAGAACCAGTCAAGGTCAATGGATTGACCCAATTTAAGCAAATTAAAGATCCAAAACAACCGTAGCTCATCTATTGACCGATTTCGCTGAACGGCACCTGATTCGACCGATTTAAGTTAAAAACAAAGACGTACTTCTAATGCAATTTCTGTCCAATTATAGGAGAGTCTCAACTGGAGAGCACTTCCAGTTCCAAGTGGGTCAAAGAGAGAAAGGTCAACGTTCTTGAAACCGAGTCCAATTCCAGTTCCTACACATCCCTCACCATCAGTTCCAAGCTTTCGGATCAAGAGGACCATAACCGAGAAACGGAAATGAACATCACTTCTTCTGTCTCCTCCCACTCTGGAACCGTCTTCCTTTCCAAGGCCTGTTTGGGCACCAAGGCTTCCAGCACTTTCAGTACTAACGTGGCTGGGTCAGGTTTCAGCGTTGACGTCACAGGAACGGCTCGTGCCGGTGTCTACTCTCATGTTCTCTATTCGAACACAAACGGATCCTCAGTCACATGGACCTTCTCCCGTACCGTGGTCAAGACTGAAGCACAAATCGGAAATCTTACCGCCAAGCAATACATTGTCGTCAAGTCCTTCACGGAAACAGTCACGCAGCCCTCAACTGCCAACGCAGTTTCTGGTGGAATTAAACTCATGGTCACTTCTGAGGTTTGACACTCATTCGTTAATTGCATAGAACAGGGTTGACCCTTTCCGATTTATGGGATCAGAAAATTAGACAGTCATTATAGAATCATTTCTTGACATTTTGGAACACAAAATCAGTCACACACAGACCAAATCGTGGTAAAAACAGGCTATTTGACCTATTTTGAAGCCCAACGAGCCGACCTTTTGACCTTCTGAATTCAAATTTAGGGTGAAACAGAAAACTTGAATTTTTGAAACAAGAATGAGCCTTGAAGGGGAACATTTGACCTTTTTAAACCTAGAATGAGCCTGGAGCAGGCGGTTTGAATTGAACTTTGTAAAGCCAAGATTGTGGCTTAAACAGAGTAGTTGACCGATTTGAACCCAGAATGATGCTTAAGCAAGCCCTTTGACCTCCTTCCTGAACCCAGATTCAGGTTAAAACAGACCGTTTGGTCTTTTGAACCCAGATTCAGGCTTAAACATACCTTATTCGACCTTTTGAACCCAAACTGAGGCTTAAACAGACCACTGGAACTTTTTGATCCCAGATTAAAGATTAATGAAACTATTTGACCTTTTGAACTCAACTTGATCTTAAATCAGGCAATTTAACCTTTTTGAACTATGATTGAGAGCTGAACATTTGAAATGTGTAGATATCCTCAAGGGGTTTTCATTAGTAATACAATTTTTCGGTTTTTTGTAAAGACCCTTAATGATTCATAACCCTTAACCCGAATTTTTACAACCCAAACCTCAAACCTTCCATGCGAGTAGTGGATCGATTTCTGTTCAAATTCGACCTTTCACCTATTTTGCATGAATTTGATGGCAAGGAATAATCCTTTGTTTTTGATTTTGTAGAACAAGGTTCGATATGATGCTAAGACGCGAGTCAATGGAGGCTACAGGATCTACGCTTCCGGTGGTGAAGTGACGCAGTCCAATTCCGTTGTTGAGATTCCTCCATCTGTCATGGCTGACGAATCCGAAACTGCTCAAGTTCATCACGTCCTTGTGTCGGAAGATCATGCCAAGGGACATTTGATCCGTTCCCAAGTTCAGGCCGAGCATATGCTTGCTCATTCCAGCCCAGTTTCCTCCGCTCATGCTCATGTTGCTCTCAGAAAATGAATTTAATCTTCAATTCTGACTTCTGACCCAACCCGGTTCAAAATTAGAATCAGAAGTTCTTCCATTCTGATCTTCTTACTATATTGTTTTCTCTGTTTTTAGACTTCAAGTTAATAATACTTTTTTCTGTTTTACTTTATTCCTACGATCCTACGCATTTCTTGGAATACTTCGTTTCTTGTACTTTTACTATACCTGTCGTTCTTCAAATTGGAAAATAAATATTGGACTTTTAAGCTATTAAACAAGCCTCTATGTTTGTTTTGGGATATTGCGCTTCTTGTAACATGCTGGAGTTTTGACCCGTGTTCAACGACTTAACTACGAACTTTTATACGTACCTGTCCCTAATCACCTGCTGTTCCGTAATTTGTTTTTCATTGGGATAAGACAATCTCGAGGATTGGCTGGATTTCTTCACCTGCACAACCTGTGCAATATAAAAATTCGTTAGCATATTTTTAGCAATAAATTCATAATGTATTCTAAAAGATTTACTTTTCGTTAATTCCGCTTAGGTAATAACCGAAAGCGTTTTAGATTAATCAGGAAATAGTGAAAGCAATTTTTAAAGTTAATTATTGCAAGTTTGTTTCCTAAAATGCAGGGCTGTGCAAATTACACTCAAGAGTAAATTGAAATTACATGTATTTCAAAGCCGTTCTTTCTAAATTAAATAATATTAAATTACCCAAATTGCTGTTAAATTTGTAATTCAATTATTTAATTTCAAACTACCAATTGTAAATTATGGACTCAACTCAACTATAATTTAATACAGGAATTAGGAATATATGAATATATTTAATGTTGGAGATTTTTGTTTTTGTAGGTGCGAATGGCTAGTACGTACAAGTCTATCAGTTGCCAACATCAGTGGTTAAACGCTAAAATGATGTCCGATCCAAAGGTCCATAATGTTTTTTGACAACACGACACCACAGAAACAAAAAAAATTGTGAAATTGACTCAATAGTTCAAACAATTGAAATTTGGAACTAAAATGCTCTAAATTACAAATATAAATTACTCTTCATAAATCAAATTACACTTACAAATTACCAATAACGTTTGGGCCTCAAATTACGTAATTTCCAATTACATGCACTTTGCCCAGCCCGCCCTGCTGAAATGGAATATTTCCAGTATTTTGGTGTGTGAGTTTTATTAAATTCACTTGATTCTGGATTTTCGGGGTATTGGATCCTGAAACTAAAGTTTAGGTTGAGAAAATGTCAAAAACCAGGTTTGGCGATAATTACAAAGAGTCTTACTTTGGCTATTTGGTTGTGAATAGTGTTGCTGGGTTCCTCCAAAGACCTTGTCTCGTACAATTGTTTCTGAAACAAAAGGAAAGGAAAATCGAATAGAATAAATTCAAACGTTTAAGTTAACGGTAAAAGCACACCGTGGTGTGATTTGCATTCCAAAGTTCCTCACGACAAAACACAATTCACAGGAAAGAAACTAAACTACATATAAATAAGGCTCAAAAATTACACGGACCAACGGACTTTACACTTTACCTCCAGTTCCTTAATTTGTTGATGTTGGAACACGGTCAAGTTTTTGTATTGAAGTCGAGCTCGTCTCACGTCGTTCAGTGCATGACTTAGTGTCTCAAAATCCGCTTGAAGGCTTGTGACACGCGATCTCTCCTGTTCAAGTGCTTTCTCCATCTCCTGGACTCTCCACTTCCGGATTTACGACAAAGTGAAAATATTACATTTTGATGTGAAACTTTTCCATAAAGAAGATATAAATAATATTTATTTATCTTTAAGTTAGGCTAATGCTATTAGAATTTCAGAAAACTTTGACGGGGTTGATGAGGTCAACCATTTGTTGAAGAAATAGTCAAAGTTAGTATTTCTGAATCTTTTCTATGGAAATCAGAAGCATATATGTAGTTCAGGGTTCAGTCTAGTCGATAAAATGTTGGATTTATATTTAATTTATCATGAAGAACAATTATTAAGAATGTGCTATCTACAAATACGTCAGGCTAATTTCTTGATTCCTGCTAGCATGTTAAGCTTTTCCCATGCTCTAACATACGACGCTTCCTTTGATGTGAAACTGGAATCAATAGTGGGGCATCAAAGCGATTTGCGAAACTACCAAAGTTTCCAAACTCTATGTACAAACCCGGAGAAATTCTATTTGGTCGATTCTATATAAGCGAGAGGCCTACTAATACGAGGTACGATGCTGGGACTTGGATTGGACTTTATGCAGATATCCACAATTCGATCAGATTTGCTGTTAAAACATTCTATCTGGCACACTTTCTGATCAGGGATGAATCAATTTTTTTACAAGATAATAGCCACAAAACCAGAATTAATCAATTTAAGCGTTCTAAACTACCGATTTGTATATATTTAATTCGCCCAAATTAAGTAAAAGTAAAAATTAAGGAAACTCATTGAATATGAACAGTTTCGCTTGCCTTCATTCTTTTACGTCAAAACTTCGTTTCTTTGTTAATAGAAAATAAAATGTTGATTGCGTGCTTGATTTTACATGTAATAAAAACAATTAATTTAAGCTTGTAAAAAATAATCGGACAAATTACTGTCGGTCAAAAATACACTCGGTCAAGTTACCTATGGGTCAATAGCCGTCGATCAGTTGTGTTGTCGGTCAGATTAGAATCGACACATTGATGGATGGACCACGCATTTTACTGTTGAGCCCAAAATCACGATATATAAAATCACTGACAAAATCAAATGATTTTACCCATCTCTGCTGCCTGGAGACAATCGAAGCTGCAACCCACAACTAATGATGAAATCTAAATTCATTTCATGTTTAATCGTGCCATGCATCGGAAATCAGAACTATTTCTAGGTCATTCAATTAATATAAAATTGGTAGAAAACACTTTGGAATCATGGATTAGCAAATACTACACAATATTATTTCCTGTTACGAAGCGGACTTTTTGTTTCAATTTTGTTCAAAAATTGAACTACGTTCATCTTACACGTATTATTCAATCAATGGCTATTAATTTGTCAACACGTAAGGCTAAAAGGCTATTCCATTTTTGCGTAATTTAGACGTTCTCGAATTGTATTGCGGGTGAATGTCCCAAATACAGAATACAGGAACACAAATGTTTGTACATGTGAATCCTATGTATTCCTATGAATACATATGTCAAAGTAGTAGAGAAAGCACAACAGACAAAGTCAATTAGAAGTAGTTATATCGATTTTGTCTGAAAGAGTTAGCAGCAGCGGTGCCTTGTGACGCTCCTTCGTGTTGGCTCGTTCTATCTCCGTGAGTAAGTCGTGCCCCATCAATATTAAGTAGCAGCTCGAAAAGTTTATTGCTCGATGGGTCAGAGAAAGACAGAGAGTGACACGGTATTTCCGGATTTCAAAATTGTTCCTAGTGGCTGTCCAGTTTTATTGTAATGCGAAACTCAAACAAGCATCAAACCACAGTAAACATATTTAGCATGAAATGTATTGACTTTGCAAATGCTCATTTAATAATTACAAAGAAAAGCAAAGAAATTAAATTAAATTAAATTAATTCATTTACCTGAAGCTCATTTTGATTTTGAGAATTTCTATCAATTTGAGTTTCCAATTTATTGGACAAGTTCCTCCGCTGCTGGCTCTTCAAATTGTACATGTCCACGTTCAACCGAAACTTCAATTCTAAATTAAAATAAATCCTCACAATTATATTTTTAAATCTTGAGCTAAGTAGTGACTATACTTATCATTGTCAATACTGTGAAAATTATAAATTATAAACTGCATTTAATTCTACCTGAATTCTCGTGCTTCAGATTCAAAATTTCCTGATGTAATCCTCGTAAAATTTCAACTTGCTTTTCCTGTAGAAATATAATTTGTGGACAACTTGCTAGTGCACCCCAGTAGGTAGTAGTTTGTTCACCAGTCATTATAAATGTATCACACTCCGCCTCCAACTACTCGAGAATTGTTTAATCAGCCGAGTCGGGGAATAACCTTTTCGGACCAATCAAACTAAGCGACTGACTACGACGAATGTCTGTAAACGGTATAAAAGTGAAAGTGGAGCTCTGTAGTGCTTCCTTGGGAGACATGGAATGTATGTATTGTATGACAGAGAATCCCATCGCTCCAAATTGATCGGAAACGGTGTTTCTCCACACACGGTAAAAGGGTTGCTTCACTTTCTCCATTTGTACATGCCAGTTAAAATAAGAGGCGTCTCCTGAGCTCTGAACTGCTTTCACCTGCATAGATTCTTTCTACGCATCACAAATACTATGTGAATGATGATGAGTAGGACGCATGCACTAATAAACGGTCGAAATATGCAATAAGATATGCAAAACACAGAGTTAAATGAAAAAATAGGAATTTCGAAAGTACTTGCTTGGAATATAATTCAAAATGCTTTTTTAAAAGAAAAAGAGTTGAAAGTCATCGAGTCGAGTTAGTTTTCAGAACAATAATGTCAAAATTCAAAACCCTGCAAGTTTTTTAACACAGGACGAAACATATACATTGAAAAGTGTCAGCAAAATGAGAAAATATATGTGAAAAAGTTCAAAATATTCAAAAAGGGCAAAAAATGTCAATACTGTATGTGCTAGTGTATAAAAAAAGTACATTACAAAATTTGACTTATGGAAATTGGAACCAGACCGCTGCTGTGGAGTTGAGAGACTGGACAGCTTGTTCATATGTATTTGGCATACCTGTCTGTTTGTACGTAAATTTTACATATTGCGATTTGAGATTGCGATTATTTTTCTAGCACATGTACATCCAGTACAGCAAAATGAAGCTATTTCATGGTCCCAGGCATTTTACTAACGCAAGGCTTTCTGAACAGGAATGGCAAAAGTCATGCTGAATACAATTTTTGAAATGTTGAAATTTTCTTCATTCGAATGAAAAAGTGAGTTTAACATTAGGATGACTGTGAGGGGCTGGCACGCAAAATTAATTTATTCCAATTTTTACTCGAATGCTTAGAGTAGTCTAGAAATTCCGCAATTCGTAGTCTTATTCGGAATAAAAATAGTTTTGCTGGAACCACGACGAACATCTACTAACGACCAAGTAGAATATCTAATTGTATTTCTGAAAACCAGTAGGGAATTTGGGAAGCTATGACCAAACAAAACAATTTAAATCTAAGTACAAACAATGAGTCATGTAAGAATCAGACAGAATGCTCATGAACTTCACTAAGATCTTAGTAAGAGGTTACGGTGCTAATCAACCATTGAAGCTGAAGCATTTTTACGGATGGTCAGCAGCCAGTAAATCTTTATTGAATCATTTCGAACCATTGATATTATTGATTTATGGTTTACTAACACATTTATACTAAAGTAGTGAATGAACGTTCCATAAAATCAATATTGAATTTGAAAGTAAACAAGAAAGTCCTGAGCTTTGAGCCTATGAAATTGGAACACATGCTATAAAGGATTGTAATTGTGTTTTCTTTACGCGTTAGCTAACAGAACAATATAAAGGCTTCTAAATTTCACCTTTAGGTGATTTGAATCTGAAATCTTAACTTCAGCTAAAAAGTATAAAAATCTGAGCTTTTTTTGTATATTTCCGTATTAATATTGGATTAGTCATCGGGCAGTTTTCCTTATCATTCCTTTCTTTAATTTATTTTTTCAGTGGAATGGAAATAGCCCAGGTGGGGTTGTATGGAAATATGGACTTACTATTATTCACGATCACGAAATACCAAAAATTTCAATGCTCGTCATTCTCAACAACAACGTCTCAATAAACATTGTTGACCTTTCAGATGACCCTAAGATTGTAAATTTTGAGCTCATTTGTATTGTGCAAGGTGCAGTGCACTGTCAAAGGGATTGCCGTAGCGTAGTGGACGTACAGGGCGAGTTGATGATTGTATGAACCATTCGTATCGACTTCGCAGCTAAACTATCTGAAAAGTGCAGGTCAAGCAATGTGTTTTTGAAGATATAAACAACTCGTTTTAAAGGATTCTCAATTTTTTCAAAGTTCTTTAAACTCAACGATTTCAATGCATTTTCCCTTTATGTTGTAATTTGTAATTTCAAATTTCAGTATAAATTGGTTTCATTAATAGTGGTCTTTTGAATGGGACAAGCATCAATTGGATCGGAATATGTACAATTGTATGTATTTTGCACTTTTTAAGACATTTTGTGAAACAGGATTACGCCTCACCCTGTATATTAGGAAAAGGCATGAATGGTTAGTAAATTCAATTCAATAGATGAGTACAAGTGATCATCCCATTCCGATATTTTGTGCAAAGCCAATTGGCTTGTGTAAAATCTTGAATTTGCATCTAAAGAGGTTCAGAGATTGCTAGTTGCTAAGCCTCCGTCAACAGTCGTTACCCAGAACTTCATATTTTTTTTGTCTTAAAAAATGTCATTGAATGCTACTTCCTGCAATTTCGTTAGCTTTTCTCTAGGTTTGAGTATGCATCCAAAGAAAGCGGTTAATCGGTTGCTAATCCTCATGAGCAGTAACTCAGAATTTCCTGAAATCCAAAATTCCAAAGCAATGTTTTACACTTTTTTTTGTCAATTTCCTGATGTTAAAAGCGATGCGATTTTGAAAAGGTATAAATACATCTCGGAAATTGTCATAAGGTTCCATTCAGTTAACATTCTTTCCTTGACTTCGACCTAGGGATTGGGACACTGTCACGGAACCGATTCATATTTTTTTTGATCCAATAACTCAAAGCTTGCGTTTTTACAATCACTCTCTTCTGTACCAGTCCTAGCCGCTTTGACGTTTATTTATTTTATCTGGTAAATAAAGCACAACAGTAAGGCTTACTGTTCTAACGATTTCACTGTTTCAACTGTAGCCCATGTCATTAGCTCAAGCATTTTCAGACAATAATTTAAAAAATTCGTCAACGGCTGGCTAATTTTGATTTTTTATTTTGCAGATTTTGGCTTCCAAAAAAGTCATGGCATTGATCCAAGTCGTCATCCTGTTCCTGTTTGGATTTGGGTCAACAGTAACGGCACCCAATAATCCTGGAGGCTCCACATCAGACAACATTGTTCCAACTCCGACAGGGCTTATTTCCAGTCCGGCCGGAGCAATCAAATCGGAGCAGCAAACATCTGAAGCCTCGTCAACGTCAAGTCCACCGACGACTGTCCCGCAAAGTAAACCAAGCATCAACAACGGGACACCAGCTCATAACTCCACGCCAAGTAACGTGCAAGTCAATGGAGGAACGGCCGAGAAGCCCGTTTCAAAACACGCCCAGGTCAATGGCGCAGCGGCACAAAATTCTCCGTCCAATGACGCTGGGAATAATAACTCATCAGTGTCCAATAACTTTCTTTTCTGGACCTTCCATATTGAAAATGGCAGCGAGTTGTTTTGTAAGTTTAAACTATATTAATGTAAATATCTGTTTTAATGAATTTCGATTTTCCGAAATCACCATATTTTATTTAGATTCTATAAACTAGCACGTCTTCAATCATATTAATTTGTATTTTTCTGTTTCACTTCTTAGTTTCCACCAGGCTTGAGTCACAATGTTTGCTGAAGAAAATGCAACAAATTGTTATACCTTGCATTAATCTGACGTTGATGAAATTAGAAGAATCGAATGCGACGATGAACAGTCACAAGTTAAACTGCATGTAAGTATTCCGTTGTAAATCATTGATTAGTTTGATGGCGTTTCGTCTCGGCTGAAGAAATTCGGATTTTCATTACATTTGATGTTTTTCAGCTTTGAAGCTTGCGCTATTGCGAAATTGAGCAACCTGTCCAATTCCACCATGACACCATATTGCAAGTAAGTTACAAAAATGCAGCCTTTAAGAAATATTAATGTGCAGTCAATTATGTAAATGTGAATGGCTTACATATTTGATGAATGCTAAAATAGTTTTGTTTCCATTTTAGCAACACATTGAATCAAACATTCGCTGTTTCGAATTGCGGAGCTATTTCGGAAGCTTGGTCCACAAACACGACTAACATCTCGTCCAGTGCTCGTCGTGAAGCCATTGCTTCTTCCGGAATGCTTGTCCCACTTGTTCCAGTGCTCGTCTTGGTCTTCCCTTATTACTCGCTGATGACAGTTATTTTTGGATCTTCGTCCATCAAGTCCAAGCAGCCCTACTGAAGTCTTGGGATGAATTTTATTCGAAATTACTCTGAAATCTGACCGAATATTTTATATGATTGTGATTGAATAGGAACGATGTAAAATTGTTCAATAGTCATTTTTTGAATCAATTACTATAGACATTAGAACACACTTCCTATTTGTTTTAAGACTTGTAATTCTTTTCGTTTCTTTGTTTTCATGACATTCCTTCGATTGATTGATTCGAAGATGATAGAATTTTTTAGATTTATAAATATACTACCTACTAATTGAAGTCACTTTATTAGAATTAGAAAGACATACTCTTTGACTCAATAAAATGAATTAACTTTTTGACTTCAGTTATAAAATAAATTCAGGTTTTGACTTCGTTCCCTTCATTTACATGGTTTAGCTGAGTCCGCGTATGGGTTTTGCAATCCCGTGTTATATTTTAAGTTTCTGGATGTTTCCATCAAAGATATTTTCATCTCGCTTAATTTTCGAATGACAGGTCTAAGAATTCATGAGCTAGGACTGAAATATTTAAGTCCAATGCAGTTTATCAATGCAAATAAACAGGAGCATTTGATTTTACACCGGTGAAATTAACGGCATGTATGAATAATGTTAGTGTTCTGAGATTCTGCATAGCTGAATCGTTGACCTATGTATATTTCCAGGCATAAAAATAAGCTTACAAATTCACTCGAGGTTTAGGAATTTAAACATTCGTTCATGTTTCATTTGCATATAAAAGCAAATGCATTTATTAATATTTTTTCCATGTTTGCGTTTGGAGCTTCAGGAAGAATGCTGGAAAATGCGAGTATATACACAATGTACATACAACGGAAAGCTTGACAATACAACACGCCACAGTGTTAACTTCTAATTTTAATTTTAAACTACTCGTATTTATGTCAAAGCTTAGTTGTAGTAGATTTGTATGAGACCATAGATTTCATTGCACGTAAGTTCATCACTTGTAGAAATTATTTGAATTTCAGGGAGGCCATATTTTCTCATCTCATGCTATGTATACGTAGAAAAATCACATTTGTTAAGGGTGACTGACTTGTTACTTCATATGTAGTTAAAATACTGTTAAAATTGCATTATATTTTGAGGTATGGCTAAGGTATGAAGGACTTTTAGTTAAGAATCAACATGTTTTGTTTAATTTAATTTGAAAGCTTCCTTCTAAACCCAATGAACTCAAACTAGGTGAACATTCGACTTCGAACCAATTATTTATTGTCCTTTTATTGTTGACCAAGGAAAGACAGACTGACCCTCTATTAGCAAGTATTGTTCCTGATTTCCAAATTTTAAATGTGTTTGTTTTGATTTAAGGCTCTTTTGATGTGTACTGGGTTCCAGACTTAGTATTTGTGCAGAGGGTTTTTAGGTGGGTCGACCAGGAAGGGTGCTTCAGCTGCTGCCTGCTGAGCTTCCTTCGTATTGCTCCAATCATAACTCGACTTTTCCTCGGGAACTTCCTCTGCATTTAAGAACACAGTTTCGACTAGGAAGATGTAGAAGTACGCCGCGATCTTTAGATCGATAAATACAGAGTTATTAATTAACACATTAAGTGAATTTTTTCTGTTTCGGAGTAAGTAACTCAATCAAAACTTACAGCAGCCCCAACCAGAACGTAAGCGGCAATCACGTGCGTAATGAACACAAACAATACCAGAATCACATTAAAGTCATAGCATCCACTTTGCCATACTTCGTAGTTTAGAGGATAGTCCGCACAAACGTACACCTAGAATTGGAATCAGTCCAAAAAATTATGAACTTGTCACGATTCGGAGTACATCCGCTTCAAAAAATTTGAAACATAAATAAAAGATCCCAAGCCAATCAAATTAAGTTCTATCGAATACAAAATAGAAGGAAGTTTAATTTCCCTAGATTTTAAAAACCGTGCAGTAATTTTTTGAATTAAAAAACAAGTAATAAGTAATTAAACACAGCGGTTCCAATAACAGACAAAATCAGCATTCAAAGTTGCCATTTGTTTTAATTATCGCCGTTGACTGGAGCATTCGTCCACGTCATCGTTATGGTTGTTACAATAGACATGCGCAATAGGGGGGGTTAGGGGGGGGGGGGGGTTAACACCCCCCTGGGATCAAGCGTACCCGGAACCTCCCCCTGAGAATATGGATGACACCCGGCTCAGCCGATTTAATTTGATATGAAAATAAAATTAAGTCCATAAAACTAATAAAACTATTGTCAAAGTCAAATGTAATTTGTATTGTAATGTAAAATCAGTGATAAACAACTTACATGTCGCCCGTGTCGCAACCCTGGTCGGAGCCAAAGTCTCCCAACTCGGCTCGAAGTCCGGGGTTGCGAAAATTTGGATATATTTCTAGAAATTCTCTTGAGAAGTCAGGGTCGGAGAGTTTTTTAGTCTTCAGACCGCAAAATTTTCTTGCGCTTCGCGCAATTGTCGGATTGTAGCTTTGAATGTTGAATTATATTCACAATTGTAGGAATTGAGATTTGACTGTTGAATTAAATGCGCATTTGTCAGATTTGAATTTTAAATGTTGAATTAAATACACAATTGGCGGAATTGAGCTATAAATTCTGAACTAAAACTTTTCTGGTGATTTTAGAAAACAATTGTTACAAGCGTGAATGAGGCCCAAAATAAGGAAAAGGGCTGAAGATCTCAAACATTTCATTCGCTTCGCGCCAAATGTAAGCTTTATGTGCGCTTAATTATAACAGCTTCTTCAAAAGTCGATGCAATTTTTTTTTTCGATATATCTTTATTCGGGTAGAACGGCTTTAAATCTCAAAAATTTCTTGCGCGTCGTGCAAAATATCAGCCTTTCAGTGCTTCATTGCAGCTTGTAAAGATTTCGAGGGGGTTTTCCATTTCTCGAATAATTATTTGGTGTATCAAAAATTTTCATTTGCAAAAAATATCCTGACCCTTGGTTCTCCTAGCCAATCCTGTACCCAGGGCTGCGGTAGACCATTAGTTGATCACTGTGTAAAATGAAATATGCATGTCATTTAAATCTCGGCTGGGGCGAAGTGAGATTGCGAGTGAGTGGCGCGAGTGAAAAGTAACTCGTAAAAGTCAAACTCGGGCATACGATCACCCTTAATATTTTCGAGATGTGTGTATTCTATGTATTCTATCTATGTATATTCTATCTGTCTCTGTGTTCTGTCACACAACTTTTGTCAACACCTCTACCAGTGAACCTTCTGGA
>JAQFYU010001244.1:0-15699 GCA_034694905.1 Ceratophysella granulata | reverse complement strand
GCTGACGCACTACACAGTAGGGCCGTAGGGCAGTAGGCCAATAATTTGGAATAGAGAAGTAAGTTGAGAATTTGGAACAGGGCAGAAGGGCGCCCAGCTTTGAGCTGACGCACTACACAGTAGGGCCGTAGGGCAGTAGGCCAATAATTTGGAATAGAGAAGTAAGGTGAGAATTTGGAATAGGGAAGTAGGACGGTAGAGCAGTAGAGCGGTAGGGCAGTAGGGCAGGAATGTGGAGAAGGGCAGTAGGGCAGAGAATGTGGCGAAGGGCAGCAGGGCAAATTATTTGCGACACAAACAACAATATATTTGAAGAATAGATGTGAAAGTTGCCTACTAAATAAGGCAATAAGTTGAGAATTTGGAATAGGGCAGTAGAACGATAGGGTAGAGAATCCGGAGAAGGGCAGTAGGGCAGTAGGGCTAAATATTTGCCCTACTAGAGGGCAAATATTTTGCCCTCTAGTACATCACAAACGACAATATATTTGAAGGAAAGATGGGAAAGTTGCCTACCAAATTAGGCAGTAAGGCGCACTGCTTTACGGTTCTGACTACTACTACTACTACTACTGAGTAGGGCGGTAGGGGGGTAGAGCGGTAGGGCAATTGATTGAGAATTCGGAATAGGCGAGTTAGGGCGGTAGGACGTTATGGCAACAAATGCCGAGTAGGGTAATGAAATGAGGCAAATTATTTGCCCATCTACAATGCGTACGAGGGTTGTTCCGCTTATTTTGACCAATTTTTGTAAAGATGTAAAAACAATGAATTGGGCTGAAATTTGTTTGTGTTTCAAGGTTTTCAAAAATGAGCCCAAAATAGTGAAACAACCCTCGTATGAATCGGTTTCGCGACCTATAAGCGCACACATTTCATAGGGGCGAGATTTCCTTAGAGCGAATATTCATAGTCACATTTTATAATGCCGTATTTCATCGTATAATTTTTTTCGTATATTATATTGTTCTGTTCACTCATTAAACTGATTAGCTCTTAGTTATCGGTTTGTTACACATGTGCCCTTAATTTCTAAAATTCTAGCGTCTCTTTTGGCCTTGAAGCAAAATAGCTTAAAGCTTCCTCACAGCTTTCTGTCCGTCACATTGTCAGGCTATAAAATGGAATATATGTTGAGTCTCGAGTCGTGGCATATTAAAAGCCCAGCTGGTTACATTTTCAAACCCTGCTAAAATATTCACATAAAAGTAGACGTTTAGGTGTTTTCCTGGCTCGTTTGATAGCTTCTGCTTCGGCTGTCTACCAGGCACCCAAGAATACGAAAATATTATTTTTCAATATAAAGGGAAGTCAGGAAATATAGTATGTTAAGGGAAATGAGATTTTTTTTTTGGCTTTCACTTTTTACTCTACCCACGCAATGCACAATGCACATGCCATGTGCCATGGCCCATGATGATAGTTCTCTTTTGTGTGCTTACACTATTGGATACCAGCACGAGACAGACACTTCTTGTGAATAAAATACATGTACATTAAATTGAATAGAACCCAAGTTCAAATCGTATCATTTGCATTTGAAGGCTGTAAAACGAGCTCTACCCAATTCCACGTTTGAGGAAAAAAAAACCATGTTTACATCCGCTACGTGTTTTGCATGTTTTACATCGGGACTGTCTATTTTTATCAGTCAAGATTCAAAATAAACACATACATACATGATGTTAACTAAGTACAAATTTAACTCGAAACTTTCCACGAGATTTTCCATGGATTTTTCCAAGAAATAAGAATACTACGTTCTACTTTAACTGTGTAGTTCTTAGTATTGCGTGGGATATTGCGTGAACATGAACCTACGTGGCACCAGCGGATGTGCTTTATCCGTTTCTATCTTTTGTCTGCAACCGCAACCCCAATTTCCTTTTCTTAATCCACGAAGGAAGTGAAAATTGGGTTTGAGAAGTTGTCAACAACGAAATTATATAAGTCCAGAGTCAAGTGTACAGAATTAGAGTCTGACTCCCACATATATATATATATGATTGTCACTGATAAAGTGACGTTTTTCACTTTCCTTGCTTTCTCCAAATGTGAATCTACAGTAGTGTGGCTCATAGCCAGGTGACCTGCATCTTTGTACACACGGATCATAAATGGATGTCGCAGTTTTGTATTTTTAAGCAACGTTGTACAAGAATTCAGTAAGACAGTTCTACCATACCGCTGCATTGCACAGGATGAAGCATGCTTCAAAGCAAATTCAACGTAAATGGGTCATCCCTTCAAGATTTTGCCAAAAATATTTTTTGTGGCCAAGTTCTACCTTCGAAAGAATTACCGGTTTACTGTCGAAAACACCTGAATAATTTAATTAGTCGAATATTGATTTAATACCCTAAATATTTAACTTTTAATCAACTTATTTCTATACCATTGGTCGGACCAGATACGTCAATGTTACCAATGAATTTTTCATCCCTTCTTTCTATTTTTTTAAATGCAATTTTTGCAGCTGAATAATGATAATTACATCAAATGCAGGTAGCATCTGTATATAATACAAACAAAACTAGAGTTCCATCATCTGCTTGAAACAACATTTGAAGTATAATTTGAATTTTGTGTCCACAAATGAAATTAAAAACAGGAGTGAAAGCATCAAAGGCTGGCATATCCCAAATGTTATACGAGTAAGTAAACTATTAACATTAGCTATACTAAGAAAACAATGCAGAACTTACCGCCTTTAGCAGTTCTCAAGAATTTTTAGGCAATAATGTGGGAGCGGGAGCGGTGTTTTCATTGGGACAGACAGGCTGTGAATAGACATGTGCTTTGTGCACGTAAAAAAAAATTGTGTAACTATGTATGTGCACGTTAGTCTGCACTCCAGCGTTAGCAGAGCAATTTATAATAGTCTGTCTGGGAATGGAATTAGATGCTGCATTCCAGTCCAGGCCAAGCCTTGGGTTATAAAAAGCAATGTAACATTTAACTGCCACTATCATCCTCTGCATCATCTTGGCAACAAGATGCCATTATATGACTGTCTGAAAGCATTCACAGGGTGGGAGCTAGAATTGCCGCCCTGTAAAATTATGGAGGCAGGCATGAAGAACAGAACTTTCATTGAAATTATGACCCATTTTAAAAGAATATAATATTAATTTTTAATATAAACGGATATGAAACCCGTTTTTTTCATTAAAATTATTAAACAAAAAATATAATGTTGACAAGCTATGGACGTAAGCTATAATGGTAATTTACAATAATGACAGTTTTCTGCAAATTTTGTATCATTACTATTTTCTATAAAAATCAAATTCGATCGTAAATCTCCAATTTCATGTCTCTGGCCCACCCTGTGTAGTGCACAATGCTGCTTGAAGCGAAATGACCACATATTCGCCTTAATTCCTGAGAAAATGCGTTTCTGTTGTACATGTGCAGGAAAATATATGCGTACTCAAAAATTCAGGTTGTTTACGATATGACTCTAGAAAATCGATGAAACCAGAATAGTAATAATGCTAAAGTGAAAGCGTGTTGTTGTCATTAAGTTGAGATTTATTCATTCCACGCCTCGCCTGGTGCTGTGCTTTCACTTTGACCTGATTTCCTGTGGCGGAGAGTCATATTCGAATATGTCTTCTGCATGGCAAACATATTTACGTAAACCTCAACGACGACGTGTTTATCGCTTTTCCTTCATAAAAGATCTTAGCAACATGGCAATGCCTCAGTCCAGGCCAGGATGCTTGGCGATAAAGCTGCGTAGTCATCTGCTACCATGCACTTTGCCTCCTAGCCAAGAAGACAATGGACTGGAGAACGTGCTAGAAATGAGAAATTATGTTCATACACATTTCACATTTGGCTGAACTACGCACGATTCGGTAGAGAAAGCTCCAATGGAGCATCACCAGATTTATTTGTCCTTCACCAAGTTAAGTGCCCGGATTCAGGGTTCTAAATTCTGACTAAGAGCCGTGCTCCTAGAAATTAGACTCTTGCTCTGCTCAGCGTTTCTTCATGGTCCTTGGGTGTGGTTGAACTTTACTACGCACTAAGGAAACCAAGTGTTTCCTCCTCTTAATTACCACCTAGGATTAAGCCTATATGCTACTATATTGATTCTATGCGGATTCGGAGCGTGGAGCCTGGGAACATATTGTACATGACGAGCCGCGAGTTCAAAGTTCGACTTGGCTGAAAGTGCATTGTGTTTTGGCTATATTTTTGTATTTTAACCGGAAAAGCTCTCGAGTCCCTGAAATTATGAAGAAACTGGCTATTATTTATCTTGCTGTACAATTTTTTTCCCCATTTACTCAATATGATTCAAGCATTGGCTCGGCTTAATTTAGCATTTGAGAATGTTCCAAGGTTTTGAATTTTTCTGTCTAAATGAGGAGTTAGAGTGACAAAAACAATTTTAGCAACAAATTGCGAAACAGAAATGAGAAAGACCGAATTGATAAAACTTATAAATTGAAAAAAAAACAGGGTTTTAAGGGTTACAATGGTTATTTTTTAACTTTAACTTCTTAGTTACAATTGTGTCCAATTGGGTTCATTTTGAAATCAATATGTACCAATATACTATGGAATACTAGCATGGCCCCGTAATAATTTAAACTCGTCGATTGAACATTTTGGCAAGGTTTCAAAGTAGCTTTTGTTTAAAAAAAAAGCTTTTATTAAGTTGTATAGTATTTCAAATGGTAAATCATTTCTGTGGCTGTAAAAATATTTAATTTAAGCAGTAAGTAAAAACATTTTGCAGTAAATTCTAAAACTCAAACCTCTATTTTTCAATTTAAACGTACAAGAAGATTAATTCATCCTAGGTAACGTTAAGTTAGGTTAGGCAAAGTTAGGTTTGTCCAGTAATCAAAAATTGAATATTGTTATATATCTGAAATATCGAAATACCACTAAAGTCAATATTTTTACCATTTCAAACCGATGATTCTAAACTCGAACAATCGAGAAATATATTATTCATAATTCGTAACTATCCCACCCACATGGGAAACGAAGACCTAAAATCACTAAAAATAAGGTATTTATAGCACAGCAATGAAACTTAGTTTTACAATGTCATAATTTTCCATTAATCAAATACCTACAGCTAATGGATCGGAACCTAGTCCATAACACGAGGTCCAACATTCAATATGTTACTAGTTGCCCAAATAAGTTGCATAAATAGTATATCACCTCACAATCGGTAAAGTTTTTTTACACTCCAGGTGTAGTCGTCTATTTTACATTACAAAATTTATTTTTTAAAAGCCTTTATAATAATAGTAATATCAAGAGCCTTTAAAGTCCGTGAGTGTCATGTTGAAAATACGCAATGTGTTGCAACAGAGGTCAACATCATCAACATTTTAAATCTTTAGAATCCAGATTTAAAACAAATTAAATTGTGCATATAAATGTTACTGTTACTAGGACATCGGCCACTGGAAAATGTGTTGACAGTTGACAAACGTTGTTGCGAGACACATATTGTACATACATAAATCACACACAGCAACAGCTCATTATTAGATGAGATGACAGACGTACTGCACTGCACAGCAAGAAAACCGGTAAAATCCAAACAATGCAGAAACTAATAGCGACACCGACACCAGGTTTACTTTTTTATTTCTCCAGCATTTAAAGTACAAAAAATAAAAGTAGTTGATCTGGCTTAACCTAAGTTTATCAATTTAACTAACTCTCAACTTTTTTAAGAATCGGTTTCACGCTACGATATCAGCTAGCTGGAACAAAGATACAATATAGATAGTCCATGTCAGATCAGAATCCAGCACTTTAGCTAAAGCGCATCCTATTACACACACACACTACAAAACAGAACGGTAAACGCTGCCGTTTAAACCCAGGAGTGGATGATAAAGTGGACATCTCCTTAAACTCCATGCGTGTCTTCTGAAGTGACAGGCTGTACATAGGAATTTAAAACAATGTTCATTCATTTGCGTGTAACCAAGCCATAAGACGAGAAGCTTTAACACGAATTCACCCATTATGCTTGAAGTACTGAAGCTTTATTGATACAAAATATGTGAGGGGGTTCTTGGAGGAGGGTATAAAAGTGTATTTAAACTAAATGTCCTGTTCTGGTCTGGGCTTAAGTGTTCTAATCACCATGCACACGAACGTGTAATGTTTTTTGGCATAAGCATTTTCTCCAGTAAAGTAAAAGTAAAGTAGCAATAGAGTGGGTCATGATCCAGCTAAACCCACTAAAGAAATTGGTCGTATTTGATTCTTCGTCAATTTCGCATGAGGTAATTGCGTCAATCAAAACTTTGCACAATTTCAACTTAAATCGCAAAAATCGAATCCGATTAATACACAATATGTAAAATATGGACTGGCGCATTAGACCCAATTGACACCGTAATTTTCACCAGGCGGAATTTATGTGTTGAAATTGACGGTGACGGGTTTTTCCCTATTCTGTCTGAAAGTTGTTGAACGGGAACGACGACCGTTCCCGATCGGATCTGTTTGGAACTTGAGGTTAGAGATGCCGGAGTTAATCTCCACCGGAAATTGTTTGCTGAAATGTCTTTTCACTCTCACGATTAGGAAAGGGGGAAAAAAACTTTTACTTTCTCCACTTTTTATGAGCATATCAACCTACCTAAACTCAACTACCTCAAACTCAATTCAAACAAGAATGGGGAAAAAAAGTTTGGGAAATTTCAATTCCTTCCTGTCTGTCGACCTCCTTACCAGGAATTCCAAGATGAAACTTTCACTGTTGGCACAATGCGTACAGTAGCACAAGCGCTAGCGCTACGAGCAAATTATGGACATGCTATGTTGGTTTAGTTAATTTAACATGTTGTGCGCAACTTTGGAATCTATATTCGCCACTTCAAATATTTGATAATTTTTTTTATATATATATATATATATTTTTTTTTTTTTTTTTTCAAATTTAAATTTTTTTTTATTGAATCTTCCACTTGAGCACAAACAAAATTGAATAGGGATATTTACAGGTTAAATATTTCGTCAAACTTCGCTGAGGTTGGTGTTGTTGCCAGGATACTAATTGCGTTGCCGCGCTGAATTGCAATGCTTAGACGTTGGGTTAGAAATGACTTTGATCTGGGTTCACCGGAAGAAGTGTGAAGGCGTTTGCCGAGTTCGCGAACAAGGTCCAAGGCCTCTTGACCAAATGGCCCCATGGTTTCGACTTCGATATTTTTTATATTAAAAAATCATTAAATTTTGTTTGCAGGTTGTTCTCGGTGAAAGATTTACGTACACACGTAATGTCTAATTTGACCTAGTATTTTGGAATAAGGCTGAGAGTACGTGCGCGTTAAATGGCAGACGTGGTTACTGGTTAGTTACTCAAACATCTGAATTGAGTAAGGATGTCAGAGAATGGTCCGAATTTCTGGTTTCCAAGTTTCGGTGGTGTCAGGAACAGAAGTTGAGTCTGTGAGTGGTTTGGTTGCTGGTTTGGTTGCCCATATTGTTCAGTTCAGACAATATCGCTGATTCGTCTGGGACGACGGGAGCTGAATCAAGGCCTCGTCTAGCTATGGTTCGGATTCGGATCCATGTAGTCTGGCCAACTAAATGCTGGTCCAGAGAAGCAGATTTGTCTGAATCAAGGTTAGGCAATAAGGAAGTACTTTGATTTATTTTAGGATCATTGGTTTTAGAAATGGTCATGAAAATATTGATTTTAGGTTTTACAAAATTAGTCTCCGAAATGTGACTTTTGAGTTGATTCGTGTTTCCGAAATTACCTAATTGAAAATACGACTTTTAAGGTCTACAGAATTAGTTTCTGAAATAAATCTGGAAATGTGGCTCTGAAGTTCAAAAAGTAATTTGTAATTATGAACCTGAAAATCTGAAAATGTAAGTTTTAAGTTTTGCAAAATTGGTTTTGAAATGGACCTGAAAATCTTACTTGAAAGTCCTACTATAAACGTAATTATGGACCTGGAAATGTCCTTTTTTTTTAACGTAATTATAGTCCTGAAAATGTGACTTTTAGGTTTTACAAAAGTAATTATGGGACTGAAAATGTGACTTTTAGGTTCTAAAGTAGTAGTTTCAACACTGGACCTGAAATGTAAGTTTTGATCAAAAAACTAGTTTCGGAACTGGTCCTGAAATGTTGACTTTTAAGTTCTACAAGAGAAGGTCACATCAATGAACCTGAAAATATTATTATTAAGTTCTACGGAAATACTTTCTGAAATAATAATGAGTATGTGGATTTTAAGTCAAAAGTTGTTTAGGAAATGGTTTTTGAAAATGGAATCTTCTTACTTTTATTTGTCAATTGTCAAGAAATGGCTTTGAAAATGTTACTTGCGAGCATAGAGCTTAAATTCTACGACAGTAGTGTCATGAATGAACCTGAAAATGTGACTTTTAAGGTTAGATTCAAAGCCTGAGGGCCTGAGCTTGATTTGGATTTTGGGCAGAATCTGTTGGGACCTAAGATAATGGTGGTGGTGTGTGGCTGTGAAGCCGAGATGGTTGACAGATATGGAGGTTGTAGGGAAGCCATTCCCATTCTTCTGCCTTGTCATCTCAAATCGATTCTGGACCCAGACTCTGAATCAGAATCACAATGTAGGCTCTCATAATGAAATCCAAGCTGTCTTCCATTCACATTGTCCTCCCTTCCGCCGTCTTTCTACCAAGCCACTTTCACCCATTCAGTATGTAACATTCTAATATCAATCCATACCATAAAGAGTATATCGGCTACAAGCTACAAGCTTACTATGTGGCCATGGTAATCTGTCCAATTTTATTTAGAATGAATTGAACGTTCCTTCAACCATTAAAATGAGTGATCTTCCGTTAGATGCAAAATTTCCAGATTTAGTTTTTGTAAATTGCCATTCGAATTATCAATTGACTTTGCATAATAAACTGAGTTTTTGGTGAAAATTAATAGGTTTTTCTATTTATTCATCCAGTTTATGATTTAAATCACGTTTTTTTTTTAATTTTTCAAAATTATACATAGAAATGTAAACACCGTTCATTCTGATTCTGGTTTTTGTATGGGCTTAGACGAGCGTTCATTCGCTGTAATGTAATCCAATACTTATTCGATTAAAGAAACATCATCGTCATGAGATACGCAATCTCAAATCACTATGACATAGCACATTACACTAAAAGCCTTTTGTAGACTTCATTTGTTAAGTAAATAATTTATTCTGATGTGGTTTCACTACTCTACAAATTGCTCATTCAGAATAGAGAGCACCAACCATTATTCAGCATGACAACGGGTTAGGGCATGAAGAACGGGCTTTGAGTTGCCTAATTTGTTCTTTGGCGGCCTCTTAGGTTATGTTTTCATTGTTCCCTGACAGTTTCTGTCAAATGTAAAGTAATTAGCGTAATTTCTTCAGAACTTCGTCCCTAAGTTAGTGTGTTCATAAGTTGTGGACACGTTGTGGAGAGAAAAGAAACTACAAATGTATGAATTATGTAAATGAGCTGGTTTGAAAATTTGGGGATTCACAAACGATATTCAATATTCTGTAAAAAGTATTAAAATTGTTGAAATTCTCGGAGAAAATATTTTTTAAAATTCAAATTTTTTACAGTTACTGTTACTTAGGGTAAAGCAAAATTGCGAAACGATGATTTTCAAAATCAGCTGTGCTGTCATTATTTGTGAAATCAAAAGCAAAATGAAAATCACAATTTTTGGTAGGATTAAAATCTTTGTCAATGAAAATCAAGATATATGATCATCAATCACCAAAATTTATGAAAACCGAAATTTTGAAAATCCAAAACCATTAAGAATGAATATTAAAATCAAAATCACAAAATTAAAAGCAATTGAGAGCCCAAAATCATGGATTCGCCGATGCCCAACTATCGGATCAGCTAATTTTAAACAGGTATTTCTAAAAATTAAACTTGAACGTCGAATTTAAATCTAGATTTTATGCATAAATCAGTTTTGGGTATAAAAATCATAGATATTTCGTTATGTTGATCGGGACACTGCAGTAAAACAACTAAAAAAGCAGATCCATCAATTTCCAGGAATAATTTTCCACGTTGGCGGCCAATTGGGGCTTTCTATAGTCCAGAAATCTGCCATATATTTCATGGTGAACTTGATGAATGTCAGTTTGAAGGACAGAGGCGACAGATGAGAAAGTGTGTTGGATCCATTTGAGCACTTGGCCAATCCTCTGTAATCTCCAACTATTTTCACAAACTTCTGGACAACCCAAGAACCATTTCCCAGATTGGAATCTCGGGGTCCATTAGTTGAGCCGACGCAGAAAAAGATAATGTACAAACTCTGCCGCTGGAGTTCCTAACCACTAAAAAAGAACTTTGTTTCATGAACTAAAACTTGTTTGGCATTCTATGGCCAGGCCAGGCTGGTTGCACATCACACCTCTCAATTTGGTGCAAAATTTTACAACATGATAAATTATTGAGTCTGTGTTAAAAAAAAATTCAAATAATCTGTTGAAATTTTATTGATTGGGTTTGTTTGCATAAGGTTAACCTAGTATATGTAAGTATGTTTGATACCTAAAGGTCCAACCTTGACGGTGAAATATGAATCAATAGTATGTACCCTGGACCCTGGTCAAAGAACGCTACGTTCCATAAATTGATCATATTGAGAAGAAACTGATGTGAAATCACTGAGTTGGCACATTTTCATTTTTCCTATTTTCGAATCGGTTTCTGAGAAAGAAATCCAGTCCTAGTTTTAGTTTGATCACGTGTTGTCCGTCCAAAGACAAATCAAGAACTCAAATCACATTAGTCGGCTCGAGTCCAGGATATTTCAGGATGCTGGAGGATGAGTGAGGTACTGAATACGTGATGATACGTGGTGAAGCTTATTGCGGTGATTCAATTTACTTTTGCCATCAAAGGTTGAGAGGATCTCAAATAAAAAATGGAGGATCTGGTTCAACGACAACTTATCCCGCGCCAAAATTCAAAATTCCAATATTGAAATGGCCACTATCAATTTCACCGCAAATAGATACGATTCTCACCGCAAAATTAATTAGGGTCGCCGCATAACAAGAGTATTTGTAGTTTAAGTACCGCAAATTTCAGGCTTGCTTAAATCTGTGTGTGGTTTTTTTGTGGATATACGCTGATAAAATCTAATTTAACCTAAATTCAAAACGCGAACGCTTACCTTTTACCTTAAATTTAGTTTTAGTTTTAGTTTCTGAACATATTTGCGGTGAGATTATTATTAAAGCCTATGGAACGGACCCGGAGATTTCTAGCGATGGCCTGACGGAGCTTAAAATATCCGAAATTGTGCTCATAGCCCAGAGTCGAGCTTAAGCTACGGTTGGAAGAGCCCTCCATGAAGCTTCCTTCGAATGGAATTATGTTGTCCATTGAAGGGAAGGGAAGACGTCAGAATATTCTCTTGAAATCCTCCTGATAGCCTTGAGTACTTCATAACCATCCATTTTTGGTACTTGGGTTTCAATCCATCCAGAAAATGCCGTATGCCTTTTTTTTGCGGACTCGGGTTTTATTGATTGAGACCACTTTCCTTTCAGAAAATGGATAAATAGATTGGGTTTTCGGAATTGGTTTCACGTGTGGGCTTTATTTCTTATTTTTTTACCGTGATACTCAAAATGTGCAATACAAGGTAACATGTACACTGAATATGGCTTCATATTGCTGCGTTGGTGGTTATGAAGCTGTGTTTTGTAAATATTAAATATATAATGAAGTTTGGGCTGGGTTAAATATCAACACACTTTTAAACGTTAAAATTACTTTTAATACAGTGATAGCTTGATTAATTCACATGAAGCGGGTCCCATTAAAAACCAATGTTGCGGTTTTTAATTTGGCGGCGTGTAGCGTTGCGGTTTTTAATGCGACTGTTTTTAATGTGACTGTTTTCAATGCTGCGGATTTTAATTTTGATGTTTTTAAGGCCGCGGCATTTAATGTTGCGGTTTCTAATGATGCAGTTTTTAACACGCCGGCTAATAATGTGGCGGTTTTTAGATGCTGCGGGTTTCAACTCGACGGCTTATAATGTTGCGGGTTTTTACTCGGCGGCTTCTAATGTGGTGGTTTTTCAAGCTGCGGGTTTTAGCTTGACGGCTTTGAATTTAGCGGTTTTCAATGTTGCGATATTTAATTTGACGCTTTCTATGCCCCGGTTTTTAAAGTGACGATTCTTAATTTGGCGGTTTTCAATGTCGCGGTATTCAATAGGCTTCGATTGAAACGTGTACAGTTCGGATTTAGACACGAATTCTGTGACAAATAAAGCCGAGTGAAAGTATTGGAAAGGCTATGAAACTTTCACCGACTCGACTCGTGCCTTTGTGTACACTTCCACTCTAGATTAATTATATTTGCACAAATTGATTGGAATTCTTCGTTAAGGTGTACATAGTGTGGCAGTCATGCTCCCCGTCACCTGAACACAATACATACAAGCCTCATCCACTATTTATTCAGGAACTTGAAACTCTCAGCGTCTTGAATCATTCTCGACTCGAAGGATGAACAAGTACAATATTGACTTACCTAAGCTCATCGGGTATCAGGTTATAGGATTATGGTACACGTGTACAGTGTTGTGCAGACCATGGTGTATCCCTGCTGCTTAAAATTACTCTGTACATGTACAATGCGTCAATCTATAAGCGTAAGATCAATTTTCGACCCATATCTAGCATCCTGTATCGTACAGGCTGAGCGCGTAAAATTAGTTCAACCTAAACACTACCTTTCAATTCAGTTTTAAATAACATAGCGTGTTCATCCATTTTGAACTTTTGGATAAAAACAAAAATTTTCAACAAAAGCACGACTTTCTCCAAAATAGGTTGGACTGTTGTGTATCAATGAAATGGTAGGCATAAATTGTGCTTTTTGTGATCATGGAATCGATTGAATCATTATTAAATTCACAAAAATGGAGAAACGCACGAACTGGCCTAACGACCAACATAACATCGCATCTCCATTCTCAAAGTTCAATAATGTGATTAGTATGTGAAACGGGATCCAGTATTGAAAAATGGATTTACATCTCTTTTTCGATGGACTTGACAAAGAGCCCGTTTCCCAATATCTATGTCGAGTTCAATTCCGAAAATCATCCGTGCGTTCAAATAGCATATTCTTCCTCTCCCGCCCATCTCAAGACTCTTTTTTGGTCGGACGGATTTCTATGGTGAAAAGTTGGGCTAGGCTAGATATGGGAATGTTGAACAAAGAGAAAGTTGAGTTATTCTGTTCCAACGTTCCAAGGGAAGAAAGTTGAAACTCGAGCCGGATTCCCAATTACTGGAAAATCGGAATTCAATTAGGATTGATGAGTTCGGCGGAGCCCACTTCACTACTTGTGTACAAGATACGGTATCGAGTCTTCACTCTTCTGAGAACATGTAATTGAGACAGAAGTTGACTTCCTACTTGAGTTGGAAGAAGATCGGAGCTTAATTAAGGCAAGAGAATAATTGCTTAATAGAACCTGCTGAGGTTAAAGTTCGGCTCTATTTGCTTATGCAGATTCAGTTACATTACTTTTCCTCCCTTTCTTCTTGGAAAATCGATCAAGTTCCAATTTACATGAGCGTATCTTCCTTCCTTTCGGGGATACAGGGTGGTTGTCTGTGTGGTAGGAGGATTTGAAATAAGTAGGCATTTTTTATGTAAAAAAAAATGTTTTTTTGATTTGGAAATGATGATTCAAGTTAAAACGACCTGGTTAATTTGTATAACGGGTAAGTATAAAACCGGACAACAACAAAATAGATAAGGCTGACTGGACAAAATTATTTCAAAAATTTTGATATTTTGGCCATTTGAACAAGTTACAGTCATTCTTGTCAATTTACTTATTGTCTGCCGTTTTATGAGGCAGGAAATTGCCGTTGTCAAGACACCTAGGTTGTATTTATTCCGTTTATGTGAGCCGTTTGCTTTTTTTGTCATCCGTTTTATTTTTTATTATCCGTTCTATCTCCGCTACCAGCCGCTTTTTTAAAGCCGTTTTGAATTTTGCTAGCCGCTATACTTTCTATGAACCGTTTTTGTCAACAGTTTTTTCAGCTATGATATTTGCCACCGTTTTATCTTTGTCAACCGTTTTATATTTTCAGCCGTTTTATTGTTGTCCGCCGTTTTACCAATATATCTCAGCCGTTATAATTTTTGTCAGCCGTTTTAATTTTTGCCAGCCCTTCATTGTTTCACCCATATTATTTTTTGTAAGCCGTTATATTTCTGTCAGCCGTTTAATTTTTGTCACCCATTTAAATTTTTTGCTGTCGTGAAATTGTCCAACCTTATAGCGTTTAGAAATTTTCATTATTAAAATATTTTTGTAAATTTCCAAACGGGGTCGGCGTTCATAATTCACCTGGTTTGACTTCTTACAATTCAAATTCGAACACTAACGATCCCCTGATTCCTGGCAATGCGAGTTTTTAGACAAGGAAGTTGTTGTCTCTTCTGCTACGAATTGTAACAAGGTTTGCGTCTTTGACTTCTGATCTTGTTGAGTGTAGTACTTCATGTTGTTTTTAATCAATGAACAAAGCCTGTACATTAAGTACAGCGAGTTTTGCTGAAGTTAAAACTTCCAAACTGCAACTACTGTAAACCCGCGGCTCTCTAGCACATCAACTTGACATTAGAACATGAGATCCACCTTTGAGGTTATAATTTCAAGGACTAGCTAAGTGGGAAGCGAGCAGGACTTGAGCGAGTGACTGGGTGACGTGGGACGTGGAGTGCTGACAGGGATTCCACTTATCTCGCCAGTTCGTTAGGCTATTGGATCTCAGCTGCGGTTTCCTTACATCAGAACACATTAGCATTAACTCATATTATTGAACTTGAAAGACCTTCTGGTCCCAGTACAAAATTCCGACTTGTTCTCCTGTAATTCAATTAAGCAACTCGCCCAATGCCCGCATCCTCATCGCCTCTCCTAATTCTAATTCAATATCCTTCCAAGGAAATTCTGTTACTGAGACACTCTGCGCTTCCTTTGAACCAACCCTGACCTTCTGTGAGAAGCTGAATAGCTGAAAGCATGTCGGTTTCCATTGTGCTACACGGGTTTTGCGTCAGTTTATTGAGGAAATGTAACATGGCTTCTTCTCGGGTTACACGTTACACAATCTATATTAGCCTTGAAGAAAATCCATATCCGCATCTTCCGAGCTCGAAGGAATTTCACGCCATTCGCATTTGATATTTACGTAAAATAGTTCAATTTAAGAGCATCTAAGGATTCTTAAAGAAAATTGAATCCACGTTGCTTCCAGTTAGTAAATTCAAAGACAAATTCGCACATTTAAGGCGCTCTGGTGCATTTTAAATTTAATCCAAAATTGCTATCAAGATTGAAAAATGAAGAGAGAAAATCGTTTTTTACCGGCTATTTCTTTAAAATATGAATTTTAAAGTTTCCTGAAATAATATTTTCAGTTTGCTTTCTCGATTTTCTCAAATATCATAGGTTTTAACCAATTTTTCTTTCATTTTCGTCATGAAAAGCTGCATTGGTTGGAAATTGGCATACACATCACATTATGTTTTAGACCAAAAGGTCTTATGGGATGGTCCTGTCTGTCCGTCTGTCTGTCTGTCTGTCTGTCAGACACTTTTTGGAAGCGCAGCGCAAGTCACGTATGTGACATGGTATCAACGGAAGCT